>SNQJ01S0105630.1:18300-30052 GCA_010110895.2 Picea sitchensis
GTAATAGGAAAACGCCTAACCTACCTACTTTAATCTAATTTAGTTTAAAATGATAGGTATAGTTGTATGATCAATGAAACAATCCCAACATTGTATTAGACTATCTAACCCTATGCTTCATCACAAACCAACATAAGGACAAGTCAAGAATATATAGATTGTGAGTCAGGACATACATCATACCATAACTAGTCATAAAATACAACTCATGGAGGAGGGAGGGAGGGACAAAATCATGCAAGGAGGAATCACCACAACCCTTCCCTATACATCCTATGGAAAGGAAAAAAGAATCAGATGAAGGAAAACCTTCATCCTCAACCACTAAGCCAACACTTGAAGAATGAGAAGGAATGAGAAGGAACCTAAGGAAAACTCTAAGGTTTTCCATGGAATAAGAAAGAGCTACGTAGGGGATCAAACGAGGCCTAGAAAAAAAAATATTCTCCGACCATAAGGCTTGTTGGTCATGTGTGTGAAACCAAAAACCCCCACAACAAACCATAGGTTGAAAACAACTTTGTTGTACATGTAAGTGACTATCATGAGGAGAACAACCAACCATATCTATAGTGGAATATCAAGGTGAAAAGGGATAAAGCTAGAAATTCTTGTCACAAAAATATTTCTCAGGGAAAATCATGTCCTTACCCTTACCAAAATTGGAGTACAATGGTGGTTCAAATTTTTCTTCATAGACTAAATCCAAGTGTTCAAAAGAATATGTATCAAAATCCCCAGGATGCAATCAGAAATCATTATGGGAATATTGCAATAAGTCATCCCTGGGTGGTTGGAACAAATATGTAATCATGTCATCGTCTCGTTCCCAAACATCTGAATTAGTAGCAATATCATATGGTTGTTCTGATGGAAACAATTGAAAACGACTTTCAATATCATAAATGGGATCTCTATTAAAACCATAAAAAGTCACATCCCACTTACGTCTCCCAAAATGTATAAAATCATCAATATTCTTGATCAAATCATCATTTTTGTTATAACATGAAGGGTATAACGCATCCAAGGGTTCCTCTAACACATATTCACTTTCCCATTCATGAAATGTATCAACATCAAAAACTTGGAAAGGAGTGTAACATACCACGTTCTCTTCTTCATGTGCAGAAGGAATGGAAGCTTGGATGACTTCTTTAAATAAAGGATAAAATATCATGGCTTTGTATTCATGAGGAGCCTCTCCATGGATTAGGTATTCAACATGGTGTGTTTTATCAAATTGTTCTTATTCGTAATATTCACAAGGAAAGTCATTTTTGTGTATTGGGAAATCTTCCTTGTGATTCACCTCTTTAGTTCTGCATTCTTCAATCAAATATTTGTTGTCTCTAATGGAATCGTGAGGTAATTATTTCTCCAGTTCAAGGGATTTGTATCCCTCTTCATGAATCTTCTCTTCAACTATTTTTTTCAATGGATTCTTCATCTTCCTCAATAGGGATAAAACATAACCCTTCCCTTTGGAGGGCCACCGTGAGATCGTGGAGAGTGTCTTCATAACTTTTTGTTCTCGGGGCCCATCTTTTGAGTAATTCTTCAATGAATATTTCAAGGGAATATATACTCTTCGGAATGAGAGTATTATCAACCCAATCCTTTTTTCTTGTTTCCAAAGATAAAAAATCAATCTTTTTAGAACATCCTAATGTGTTACATCTATCTCCAAAACATACTTCAATAAATTCACAACATGAGAAATATCCAAGGACGGGTCTCCATCAAATTTTGGAAAATTATTCCCCCAAACCTAAGAAAAGTGATTTGGGTATCCTGGAACATATTCAATATCCAGGAAGGGAAACATTTTGTGAATTTACCAACATGCATAATTCCATCACTTGGAAATGCACAATATCACAAAGTTTAGAGTAGGATGACGCCTTGGAATATGTCAGTGGAGTCTCCAGATGATCCCTCTTGGATCATCAAAGGAAGGTGAGTGAACTACCCTCAGTGGAGTCACTAGGTAAACCTTAAGATAAAGGATTTGGGGAATGTTTACCAAAGATATGTCATTGAGGAGAATGCCTCAATCCTCCCCAGAAACGGTGCCAAAATGTTATTGCGGGACTTGTACTTGTGTAAAACCCACCAGAAAAGTAAATCAAGCCTTGCATAACTATGGAATATCCTACTGTTATTACCTTAGTAAGAAATTCCCTTGTTTTAGTGATGGAGGAGGTCCACCACAGAAGATATTTCCCCAGTGACCTCAAGGGATCAAATAAACAAGTGAAATAGCCAAGCCTACCGCCCCCTCTCTTGATCACCTAAAGATGGGTCCATGTCATGATGGTAAAAAAGATATGAAGATGTTTGAGTACCTGCCTAATAGCATATATGCAATGATTTACAAGTTCAAACATGAAATAAATACCACTTGGATACACTAGACAATGAAATTTGTCATGGTTTTTATGAATTTTCAGCAATGAACATTAGTACAACAACAATGAATAAATTATAACAACAACAACAATTATTCTTCAAAAATGCAATAACTCACAAGGAAATCTTAGCATAAATTCACTAGATTAATATTCAATTGTTAGATGCACTTTATGAATGAGTTAAACCCCCAATAAATGAGTGTATGAAGAAAATTAAACAGTTATCATGTGGATGTAGAAAACTTTTGTAACAACAACAAGTTTACTAGAAAATTAGTGATTGTTAGTGTTATCAATGTTAGTAGAGAGCTTGAGATAATTGAAACAGAGTGTTTGTTGATTAATTTCACCACAAGAGAGATGTAAAATCAGTGTCTTTGAGGGATATTTATTATTTAAAATGGAAAATACAACAATTCTTTAAGATTGAAATAGTAGATACTAAGAGGTGGGATTAAACTCTAAGGTGATAGCACATTAGGGCCTTAGGGTTTAAACCTTAAGGAGAAGGATTGCTAGAGTGCAAGTATTTTTGGGCTCTATAAACCTTTTATCTTTTCTTAATACTTCAACTAGGTAAAAATAAAGTGTCTATAAATAAAATACTAAAGTGATATCACTTTAGGGATTTAGGATGCTAACCCTAGAAAGGAAACTTCACCAAATTTGAACAAGAATAGCCTTGTTAGAGGAGAAATCACTTATGCTCCTCTCTTAGGGTTATACCAAGCAAGATGTATAGCATAAAATATCAATATTCACCATGAGCATAACAACATAAAGATAAATTGGAGAAAATTAACTTACTTTAGCCAAGACACCAAGAGAGAAAACCCTAATTGCAAAAATTCCTCTTCCAAAATAAGTAAATCATCAACAACTTAATACTCCAAGAATAGAACATTAGTGTAGAAGAGAAATATAGCCAAAGAGGGGAAAACAATTCATAATTTTCTCTCATAAAGGTGAGATATCATGATCCCAAAAATTAAATGAGAGGGTGGACGATTTATATGAGGCTTCCCTAAACCAATTTGTCCACATACATTTGTCAACTACAAATTATAATAGGTCTGACCCCTTCATTTTCCTCTACAATATGCCAAAATGAAAAAAAATACATAAAGTAAAACCCTAAAAAGGGTGATGCCATTCCATACAAGGGTGACGTAGGGATTAAAATTTGATGTCAGGACTCAAAAAGTGGAACTTTGATCCTCCAAAGGTCATGTGTCATGCTCCAATGTGAAAATGTGCCATGTCATGTGTCACCTCAAGTCAAACCACCTCCAAAACCACACCATCCATGAAACCGTAGCCTCTGAGGTGATCTTATGGGCCAGAGGGTGACATCATGGACATCCAGAGGCCACGCCCTAGTGCAAGAGGGGTGCAATATCATCCTCCAGTGATGCCAAGCTGCCTCCAAAGGCAATGTTCTCCATCATCTATAAATAATATCTTTAGGGTGCTCTTCCCAGGCTGTGGGATTTCAACCCATGTATGTGGCACAATGACCAACCTACTCAAAACCAAGCCCATCTCTCCATTTTCCAAAGTTCCAAGGGTGTGAGAGCCACTATATAAGGGTGTTGAGACACTGGATGAATCAATTCTCCCCATCACAAATGCCAAAGTCCTGCAATATGACACAACATCCTGAGAAACACCCAAGATGTCCCTCAAAGAAACATGTTAGGGCCATCCAAAACAAAGTAGAATAGAAGAGAAAGTAAACCAATTTTCATAATACACGTTAGTCCTTAAATCATTTAAAGTAAGTTGACTCCTATTATACAATCCATGTAAACAATGTTGATTAAGGTTGGTTGTCATTAATGTCAACCCTTGAAGAAAGCCCCACAGCACAAAGGTTTGGGTAATGGACCAATATTGTTTGATGTAAAGATGACTCATTATTTTCTTGTCATGGTTGATAAGAAGTAAATATGGATGAACTCCAAAGTGGTCCCCTTATGGTGAAAGACCTCACGGGAAGACGCTTTGCGGAGTAAGAGAACCCATGCTTAATTATGGAATAATGAGATGAAGGAAAATGAATTTGTCAGGTAAACTATCCTAGATGGATAGTGCTTGTAATTTCATTTCCGGTGGTATGTGGAATGTCACATAACTCCTCACGGTTAGAGAGTTATGGCCATGAGAAGTTAGAGACCCTAGGTTTGGGTAATGGACCCAAGTTTGTTTGATGGATAACAGTATGAGTTATGATATATTTTCAGATAATACTATTCTATATGGATAGTACATGTCATTCAATTTCTGGTGGTATGTGTAACGTCACATAACTCCTCACGTTTTGAGAGTTATGGCCTTACGAAGTTGGAGGACCCTCATATGTCATCTAGAAGCCCCAAAAGGTCAAAGTAGTCACAGTGGTTTAAGAGATTTTTAAAGGTAAATAATAAAGTGAAGTAATGAGTGTATTATAATTCAAAGCGAATGCAAAATAAATTATTTTAATAATAAATTTAATGGATTAATTAGAAGTGGGTTAACCCTAAAATAAGGAAAGTAGGGCCAAGTGACCTAAAAACTGTTTTTAAGGAAGCTACTTGGAGAGTATAAATAAGAGGAAAGGCTCTCTCATTTCAATCACACTTGAGAATATTGAATAAATATAGGTTTATGAGGTAAACGAGGGATATATAAGCCAGAATTCTGAGGAAAATGAATAAAATAAGGCCGAAATGCTAGGAAGGATAAATTATTTTGATGGTGCTTTCTAAGGTATGTTATTTACAGGTCATCTCACCATTTTCGCTATAAATTTTTTTCTATAATGACTCAGATCATGAAATTTCTATTCCATTGAGAAAACGTATCCAAGTATCCATGGTAAACAATTTAGATTGTGGGTCATTGTATTTTGGGAGTTACACTTCGTGGAAAATAGGGTTTGTGCCTAGTCCTGAAACTAGTCAAAAACAGGTATTTCGGGTAAAAACATCATAACATCTTCATAAAAGATCCAAATTCAGTGAAACCAAATTTTTTGGTTAGGGTACAATATTTAGTGTTTTGTGTAATAGTTTCAGATCATTTCAATGAATAGTCAGTGCGGGACATGCTCTACAAGGTCTCTCTCTAGAATAAGCCAAAATTCAGCAAGGTATGCCATTTTTACTATAAATCCTTTTCTGAGAGGTTCCAAGTAGTGACACCTGGAGGAATTGCATAAAACACACTAAAGAACATTTTGTATCAGTTTCAGATCTTTATACATTACAGGATCAAATTTATGATTACTTCAAGTTAGGGTTGTTGACTAATCCAAAACTAGGCATGTGAGACTAAAGAAAAGTTTGATGAAAATGCTAGTCTCTTGTTGTTAAAGTTAAGAAAGGTTTTCAGGAATGTGATCATATAAACTAGGTCTATTACAAGGCTACAAATTAGATTTGGATGATGAAATTGATGAGGGCTTTTGGTTGAGGTACATGTTGAGTACATGGTTGAGACAAGTAGTTCATGAGTTGACACATACATGAGGTGTATAATTGATGATGTTGGTACATATTGATGAATCATAGTGGATGAGTAGTTGAAACATGTTTGGTACATACTTGGTACATGGTTGGATGCACTTGTTTATGGTACAAGTTGATTACATGTTGTTTGGTACAAGTTGGTGCAGGGTTGATGCACTTGTTTATGGTTGATGCATGGTTCAGATTTATTGGTATAGGTTTATAGAAGTACATCTCACAGTGATAGTGTGATAGTGGTTCCATCATTCTACTTATATTTCAGGGTGGTTGGATGGGGCAAGGACATGTGGTTGTAGCCACCTTCTGGTTGTAGCCGGAGAAGATAGGGGGTTGTAGCCTCCTTCTGGTTGTAGCCATAGAATTGGGGAGTTGGAGCTTCCCTTAGATTGTAGCCTGTGAATGTAGGGGGTTGGAGCCTCCTTACAGTTGCAACTAGAAACCAAAGGAATTTGGTGCTTCCAATGAATGTAATTCTTCAAGACATATAAGAAAAATCATTATGTGGTTTTCTCCCGATTTGTGTTTCCACATAAAACACTGGTGTACTGTGTATGTGTGTGTTTGTTCATTTTTTCATTTCTTATTTACTCTGCAGTTATTGGATGATAATTCTTCATTGATATAACACTTGGATTATATGGTTAAAAAAGATTAAATTTATCTATTACTGATTCACGCCCCCTCTCAGTAATCCAACAAACAATTCACCCCAGTATCCCCTTCAAGTATTACCGAATCCCATGACCTTGTGAGGGTTACCAAGTTTAAGTATGGGAGGGACTTCATCTAACCCTATTAGATGTGCCACCTAGACAAAAAATAAATAACTTAGGTATAAGGATAGGCTCCAAGAGTGACAAGGGAAAGTAAAAACCCATCAAGAGTAATTTTGAAGTTGTTATATTTAAGGGCATCCTTCATTGATTATGGTGTACATCTCTATGCATGCTTTTGTTGAGGGTGCACTTTCTCTTGACTTACCCAATATTTTTGTGCCACCATTTTCCAAACCTCTTTATCATCCAATGTTCCAATCTCCTCTTTCATTTATAATTTGCAAATTTGATTGTCCCCTTTATAGGTTTCCAAGTTTTAGCATTATTGTTTTGGGATGAGGGCTTGCATTGAATGATTAGAGCTCAAGTTGGATTGAATTTTTGTGGTCCTAATTTTCCATGTTCACATTAATTTTAGCATCATTTTCTTATTCTTTTATAACACCTGCATTCTACCTTCGAGCTGTCGGACCCTTTCTCATGAGAGCATGGGCCATAAACAAATTTTAGAATATATGAAAGGATTTATGATGGAAAATGTCAAGTATTTTCGAGAGTGGAATGTTACCCTTGGGAAGGAACCCCAGTATTACCCCTTTTCCCTAGGTGGTGACAACACAGGACTAGGGAACAGAAGCTAACCACCAAGGTGAAACAAGGAAACCAAGATAATTTCTCAAGCAAGGGATCCACTATCCACCTTCAGCCAATGATCCTTTCCCACATGCCCAATAAATTAAACCAAAAACATTGCATGAATAAAGGACTAACCATACCGCATGAGGACGTTGGCTTACCATTCCCTATACCCTGGGTTTCTTGAATGTGATAAGCCTTGGTGGATGCAACTGGGAGGAAAATCAGGAGGGTTGTTGGGTTTCCATATGTGGACATGTTGATTATCATCATCATGTTGTATATCATGTTCTCCATTGCGGGCCTTGAGACATGATATCCTCTAGTTACCCCTAGGCATGGGGGGTAACAAGTATAATTTACCTTCAACAAGAAAAACAAATTAGTGAAAGAAGAGACTAAACAATGTGTTGCTACAAATGTTGTTAAAGAGACATTGAATTCAAATTATAAAATCAAACAACGATTTAAGAAGCATACTTGTTGATTATATGGAAAAACTATAGTCCTACCATTTACAGGTGATATGGTGTCATTGTTGATACTGAGAGGGGGGTGAATCAGTATTAAGTACAATGTAAAAACAAATTCAACTTATACTTCAACCATATTATATATTCAATTATATCCAATGAGAAATGAACAATAGTAGAAGAGTTACAAAAATACAGCGCAATACACCATGCACAATATATGAGAAATAATCAATAGTTATTGTTCAAGGGAGGTAATGACTTCCAAGGGAAGCTACAAATTCCAAATATAAAGGGAGGGATAAACCTTCAAAAGGAATATACAATCCTCCAATATCAAAATAGGGTTAACCTCTCCATCCTTTCCCCTTCATTCCACCAAACAGTATATGAGAGATAATAAAACTTTTCATTAAATTATCACCATCAACCAACCATCACATAGAACCTGATAATGCTTTCTGAGACTTCTTAAAATTCTACAATTCTTCACTTCTTGGAATACTCTGATCCCGTAGATAGTATTACTCAATCTATTCTCTGAAACTCCTCCAATTTTCACTCCTTGAATCCTCCCAGAAAACAAGTTATAGAGAAAATGGTAGACCTTATTCAATTATGGTTTATTCAGGAGAGAGAACTTGTAGAGAATGCCCCGCGCTCAATATTTAATATCTGATTATGAAATTAGTACACAAGAAACTAAAGTGTGTACTCTTTCCAATGCAATTGGTCTCACTTAATTTTTATTCTCTATGAAGACGTTATGACTGTTTTACCCAAAACACTTGTTTATGACTAGCTTCAGGACTAGTCAAAAACCCTATCTTCCACAGAGTGTATCTCCCAAATTATAGCGAATAAAGTGCTGAAAATTTTACCATAGGTACCTTGATATGTATTCTCAATAGCCTTTGAATATCACCATATGAATCATTATAGAAACAAAGATATAGAAAAAATTGTAAGATGACATGTAAATAACATACCTTAGAACACATCACCAAAAGACTTCATCCTCCCTTGAAATTCGGCCTTCTTTACTTCATATTTCCTCTGAAATTTGACTTATATCTCCATGTTCATTAAAAAAATTGTGTGTGTTTAAAATGGATGTACAATGATATGTATTTATACCGTTTATGTCACTTCCTTTTAACATTAGGGCTGACATGTAGTTTCTACTTCAATTCACATTGTCATCTTCAAAAATTCATTTCTCCTCAATCTTGAGGATCCATGTGACATGCCACATAACACCGAAAGAGGCATGAATTATACTATACATTCATGGGAGTTGTATCTTCATGTGTAATTTCCTTCATGTCTATCTACGTCGATCAACTGTGGTGTACAAAATCCAATGGCTAGGGTTGACATCAATGACTACAACCAATGACTAGGGTTGACATAAATGACAACAACCAATCTTCGAACAATATCCCCCTTTGTCATTGATAGAAACACTCATGCTCCCCCTATCCACATTCTCTTGATTTATCTCCCTCTTTGACATCAATGGAAAATGGTGGGGCTTCTCCCCTAAATTTAATGGCAACATGTAACTCTCTTCTTTGGGGCTTCTCCCCCTGAACATGTAGCACTTAATAACACTTCATTTTTATGGTCTCTTTCTTCCTTGGAGATTTTTCGTGGATCTAAGACGTATATGTTACTTGGTATTCTTATTGCAGTTGCAACCAATCTTCCTGAACCTTCTTCTTTGATTTTTCATATTTGTGAGTCAAAAGTGAGAGTATATCCTTGATCACGCATTTTACTAACACTGAGTAGATTATGCTTCAATTCTTCAACCAATAGGACATTATTTTCTTCCAAGCTCTAATACACCTTTTCCAAGTATTTTGGCAGATGATTCATCTCGAAATGCAACATTTCCACCCTTTCTCTTCAAGTAGATGAATTTGTCTTGATCCTCGTTCATGTGTGAAGAACATTCACTGTCTATGTACCATTCATATTCTTCTTTACATTCTTCAGCGGTCAATGCTATTCACCAATATTCATTGTTTGGAATCTCTTTCCTTCTCCATAATGTGGTTGGCATAGGGACATTTGGCATAGGAGCATCTTCATTCATATATCTGCAATATCGTTCTTTGCGACCAAGATAATTACATTTGTAGCACACAATATTTTTGTCCATCAATGGGGAAAATGAATTATAACTTCTGTTGAAAAATCCACGATTGTTTCCATATCTTCTATTTACATCATTCATGTTTCTTGCATAGTTGCTCCTTTCATTGATTCTGCAGTTAATTTTCTTTTGTCCAAAAGTTTTGCAAGTATAACAATGACCAAGAAAGAAATTTTGATACTTGGGAGTAAGTGACCTTCTTTGTGATGTAGTCCATCTGGTTTCATGATCTACTCTTTTGTAGTTTCCTTCATATTGATTGAAACTTCTTTGATTCTTGAAGGTGTGAGGTATTCTTGGATATTCATCTATTTTGTAATCATTCCTACTTTCTGCTATCCTGGTCCACTTCTCATCAACTTTCTGTGTAGATATTTATTCAACATTCTTTTTGGTATTTGCATCTTCTTTGTATGAAGTTTAACCCATGCATCAAGATGTGTTATGTCTTTTGGCACTTGAGAGTTTCTTAATATCTTCCTCAATGAGACAACTTCTTGTTCAAGTTTCTCACAATTTTCTCCTTTGTTCATCATTTGGATATTCCTTACTTCTCCTATTCTTCTTGCCTCTTCGAGTAGAGTTTTCAAGGAAATGGTTTCTTCTCTTAGTTTATCAAAGTATTTTAATTGTTTCTTCAAGATTTCAATTGTATTTTCACAACTACCCAATTCACTTATTAGTTTTCTATGTGTGTTTTTGAGATTGTTATTTTCAATCTCAACATGCTCCAAGTTTTTAAGATTCCCATCTTCTTGTTGAATCATTTCTGCTTCATGATTTTCTTCTTCTTCATTGGAGTTTTCTTATTTAGTATTATCTCTTTCAATCCTTGGATAAGCACATTCAAATTCAACATGTCCTACTCCTTCATAATTAAAGCAAAAGAACTCACCTCTATCTGCTTCTTTGAAATATGAGATTTTGTAATTTGTTTCAACGTATTCTTCTTCTTCTGCTTCTTCCCTTTTATAAAGGTCTTGTAGATTTTCCCAAATCTCTTTTGCTGATGCACATGATCCCACCTTGGATTTCACTTAATCTCTCAATCCATCCAGGATGGTATCTATTGCTAATTTGTTGTTTCTTCTTGCTTCCTTTTGAGTTGCAGTCTTTGGTTTCTTCAAAGCATTGTATACCGAAGTAACTGATAACCAAACATCTGCCCCAAGATATTTCAAGTAAGTTTCAATTATATTACTCCAATATTCAAAATTGCTTCCATCAAATGGTGGAATCCCATTTGGAATGTTGTCTTCCATTTCTTCTTAGGATCTTCCTTCCAATGGATAAACTATATTAAAGTTAACCCATTCTGATACCAATTGTTGATACTAAGAGGGGGGTGAATCAGTACCAAGTAAAATGTAAGAAAAAATTCAACTTATACTTCAACCAGATTATATATTCAATTATATCCATGAGAAATCAACAATAGTAGAAGAGTTACAACAATACACCACAATACACCATGCACAATATATGAGAAATAATCAATAGTTATTGTTCAAGGGAAGTAATGACTTTCAAGGGAAGCAACAAATTCCAAATATAAAGGGAGGGATAAACCTCCAAAAGGAACATACAATCCTAAAGTTATGTAACATCCCGCTCTGGCACACTCACAAAACTTATTCTTGAGAACACTTGCTCGCAAGTGATCTGGATTTTTATGATGATGAACCACTTAACCTTGATGATGATGCATCATGATTGATGACAGGATGTTTTACTATTGCTGTATACAGGTGCTATTGACTCAGTTTCATTGAGTGTGCAG
>SNQJ01S0105630.1:30062-46116 GCA_010110895.2 Picea sitchensis
CGGTTGTAGCCGAAGAACATAGGGGTTTGTAGCCTCCTTCTGGTTGTAGCCAGAGAATTGGGGAGTTGGAGCTTCCCTCAGGTTGTAGCCTGAGAAACTAGGGGGTTGGAGCCTCCTTCCAGTTGCAGATGGAAAACAAAGGAAGTTGGTGCTTCCAGTGAATGTAATTCTTCAAGACATATAAGAAAAAGCATTCTGTGGTTTTCTCCCGATTTGGATTTCCACATAAAACACTGGTGTACTATGTATGTGTATGATTGTTCATTTGTTCATTTCTTATTTACTCTGCAGTTATTGGATAATAATGCTTCATTGATATAGCACTTGGATTATATGGTTAAAAGGGACTAAATTGCTCTATTACTGATTCACCCCCCCCTTCTCAGTAATCCAACACGTGTTGTATTACATCAACATTTACCATTCAAAAAATGTGAGGAAGTGCTTAGAGTTTCCTTATGGCATTTTCCATGGAGAAACAATGTATGTTTTCTAGTGCTCTAGTTTCATTTCATTTGGAGATAGCATTTCCTAGTATTATTTCACAAAGGGAGAAACGACTTCAAAGGATTTCCTTGCTTCTTGTTGTTTATTTTTTACCTTAAACTAGAGTAGATTCTTTTAGACTAAAGTAGATTATGGAAAATTAAATCAACACTCGGTTAAAGGTTATCATCATCTGGGAAGTAAATAAACCCTAAGTTCCCTTTTTTAGTTGCTTGATCATCAAACAAATTAGGTAATGGATCTAATGTTTTTTATTTTATTTCTTTGAATAGGTTCAAATGAGAATTAGCTAGGATGCATACTTTTTCTTTAATTTCATACAAGTATCTAATTAGAACACCAAAGCAAAAGTAGATAGTAAACCCTACATTTCTTATTTCCTTTATTAATTTCTTTGTTGTTTTACTTCTTGTTGTAATAACCTAATTAAACTCAAACATAAACCCTAATTATAGTTGAAATCATATTAAATGATTAAATTCATAATAAAATTAATGGCTTGTGCATCTTTCCTAGCTTCTCCCTTCACCCTAGTTTTCCTAGCTTCTCCCAATAGTTGGTTGTTTACTACAGACCCCTTGCAAATGCTTAAGATTGGATCTCCACAGTATATTTATAGTGTGATAGTTAGAGTGACTTAATATTATATATATTCCTAATTAGCCCCACCTTGTCACATCTCACTTAGGGAAAACCATTTTCTTCCTTACTACCCTATGACGTCACTCAAGGAAACCCCTTTCCCTCCTCTAAAAATCAAAATGAGACGTTGTTACTCATCCAATTTACCTTGGGACCTTGTGAAGTTGATATCACTAATTTATAGGTCATTTTCCATAGGAGTTGGTGAAGTTGAGAACACTAAGGTATATAAATTATCACCCCAAACACATGAAGCCCCCATTAAAAATTCATGTAACAAAGCACCATAACAATTTTTTATGATCTTCTCGACCAAATCCATGGCGAGTTTCCAATTGTGGATAATGGGAGTGAAGTCACCTTATACTCTATAAGTGCCTTAGATATTAATACTCATATTATATATTTGATTATTATGCATTTGATTATCATTCTTTTCATATTTTAACTCTCAACTCTTAACTAAAGGAATTGTTGATTTATAATTTATATATTATATATTATAATATATTTATTATATATTATAATTTATATATATTATATATATTTTATATATTTATAATTTATATATATATATATATATATATAATATATTGTAACAAAACACTTTATTGTATTAATTGATCTCCATATCCCCGCGACATCCCTACATAGAGGATATCTCACGAAAAAGATCCCTATATCCCTTCTCAATAGAGTCGACTCTTGATCGACGAATATCTGACCCAACAACCCTAGCCCTGATAAAAAAAGGTGATATCCCAGATCGACAGAGGAGAAAGAGGTCTAGATATCCTGGCTTGATAGAGGATAAATAGGATAATATATCCCATCTCGATCAAGGATAAAGAGGATACAAAGGATCCCAGCTCGATAGAGGAGCGATGCCACCAAAATCAGTAAGTGGCAGCTCGTCTGTTTCATTTCATTTCAGAAAATTGTTAAATTTGATTGCTTTCACTTGTCAAAGGGTAATGAGGGCTTGTTGTATTGAGCATGGTTTCCAGGGTAATCCACCTAGCACGGTTTCCAGGGTCATGTGACTCAACTATGAAAAAATGCTACTATGTGTCTCCATGTTGCAAACTCAATCAGATTACTCAACTATCTCTTGATCCCATGGAGCCCTTCTTTAACAATGAGTCCCTAACTTATACTCCAACAATCCCTTTTGTTGACTTTTTCCCTCATGAATCCTTCATTTGGTAGGTTACTATTCTGGCAAGAAGTGTCAAGAGGACTCCAGACTAGTGTTATTTTCCTGAGATATTTAATTCACTAGTGCAACCTATCGAACTTCTATACTAGGGCATCCCATGGAAACTTCAGGAAATAATTTTGTCTTATAGAGTCAAGACAACATAGGCTTATGAAAGTTACCTACTTCCTTCCCCATCCTTGAAGCTCAATAGAATCATTGAATTTCATATTAACATTCCAATAGTGAGTATAGTTTGGGAGAAATTGGTTCTAATGATAGCCAAGAGATAAAACAAAGGTCATCTCTGAGTCTCAAAAAGAAAAATGAACAGTGAAGAAAAAATAACAAAACATAAAGAATACAAAATGATTTTCAAAAAAGGGTGAAATAATTCATGGTACTAGTGACACCTAGTTCCATTTAATTCCCTGAAGGAAAAACCCCTAACTTTCACTCTTGTTACAGCATAGTCCCATCTACTAGAAAATTCCCTCCACCACTAGAGGAATATCCATGATTACGTCCATTCTAACTTCCATCCATGTCAATCCAAAAACATGATTGATTTTAAGGACATGATACACATAATTATGATGCCACGTCAACACTAAATCAATAGTGATTCAAAGAAGAACTAGAATGTTAAAGGTTAGATGATGTTGTAATTAATTTAGACACAAATTCAAATTTTACTAGAGGGGGTAGTACAAAAGGTGTAGATATGGTTCATATGGTATGGTGAAAGTTCCATGCATTGGCACAAAGTTTTATGTACTGCGAATTGTAGAATTCTAAGTAAGCATGGTAGAACATGGCTACCTCACATTTAAGGGTAAAGGTTTCCAAAGTATGCTTTGAGTTTCAGGTCCATAAATCCACTTAAACATCAATCTAATTCAGTCTTGAAAATATTCCAAAATTCTAATAACAAAAATTGGAAAGCATGCCACTGTTGGACAAAGTGTTCAAACTATTAATGTGAGAAATCTACCTCTATCAAAACATATCTATAATTTAGAAAACATAATAATAGTGGGGATCTTTGAACAGTGCCAGGAAACAACATGGAAGGAGAAACATACATTTTCGAAGGAAACATTAAAAAAAAGAACCAATCTTCTCAAATTCAAGATTCATTGCAGCAACCAATATGCAATTGAAGAACTATAAATTATCTTATAGGATCTTATGCCAATATGTTTTAGAATAATGTTTCCCTTTGTCAAGTGGATATTTTATAATTCTTGAATATGATGGATCTTGCATACGATTTTTTATAGAAGTATAACCACAAATAAAATGGAAACCATATCGTACTAATCACTAGAGAAACCATTATAATCTAGACATGTTATAGATGTGTTATAAGTATTTAATATTGATTACAGTAGTATTGATCTTATACTGATTACCATTATAATCTAGACATGTTATTTTCCCGAAGAGTTACTTCTATTAATATGAAATACGTAATGAGTAAGGGAAACATGGGTCTCATTCTATATGCTCTTTATCGTACTAGAGATTCTTAGTATTTATATCGATATAACAATGATTACAACAAGCTCTTGTATTACCAATAGTGAAATCATTGTGATTATGTGTTTACTTACCTTATTTACATAATTGATTACACTCAACTCCTTGAACAAGTACAACTAATCTAAATTATGTGTGCTAGTTGAACTAGTTAGCATAAGAGATCAAACACATTGGTTTCATAATAGTTTGATTGAATACATAAACATGTGTCATATAAGCTCATTAATAGTACTCTAAATCTAATAGAGTTAACCTTCATTCTCAATGGTACTTGGAATATGATGATTATCACATCTTGAGCCACTGGGTAAGGGTAATCAAGCTTACTTATAGGGTAGATTAATTTCTTAGTTAGAGTCATAGTGTTCATTGGTCACTACTTAGTTACAGTCCAAGCAATACAACATGGGAGCTCTTATTCCTATCAACTTGAAACCTCTACTAGTTCGTAATTATAGTGATTTGATTAGGTAAAGTAACACTTGTTTCTCTATAACTATTTACTACTGGTTTCATTGATATGGAGTACATTACACTCAATACTATATCTCTATTATTCCCATGGTTAATCAATACTAGCTATATCAGTGAAGACTAGTTAGAATAGAGAAGTAATGATTATGTGAATTCAACACATTGGACAATACATGGTTTGTTGAAATCAAGCTTAAAAGGAGTAACAACTTATAATAAACATGATTAGTACTAATCAACTTAGATATGATGAAGTTGGTAATCAAGCTATCAATATACTAATCTCGGTATAAGTATAAGTAATACATACCTTACATAGGTAATCCAAATCATATATGTTACAATGGTGAGACTCATTACTACTCTTCCATATAAGTATATATATTCTTATACCTATAATAAAGTAGAATCAATCATAATAGAGCAACTCAAGTCTAAACCATAGTAAACTAAAATTAGTAATCATTCCTGTCAAACTGATAAATTTGGCCATCTTGTTTAAGGAAATTTTGTCTCAAGATTTGTTGTTCATCATGATGCCATGTATAACAACCATGGATCTTAGTTCCATATCCTCTATTTTTACCTCCAATTTTCTTAGCTGGACGATCTGAGTTTGTAGATACTCAGTGCTTGTGGCCATCTTCAAAACAACTTTTTGATTTCGAGAAATTTCTTTAAAATACTTCATTTTAATTGTGTTCCTTAATAGGAATATAACCATGTACATTATAATCGAAGTTGTTCCCAAACCTTCACAAATGAAATATACCCTCCTCCCTTATATCACAAGCTAATAGATAAATTCTCCACGACCTCAAGTGCACCATTTTCACTTTTCCACTCCCCCCTTGTTGCAATATTCTTACTTTCTCACAACCCTCCTCTCTTCCCAAATATTTCCCCTTAGAATCAACTTATGTCATTAATACCTTCTCCTTAGGCACTAAATGTCATCCTTAAGGTGGTTCCATCTCCTTTTCAACCTGCAAAAGTACAAATGAACCTCCCATTTGTAGTTTATAAGAAGAACTATAGGATGAGAAAAAATTATTGTGAGCCAAGTATTCCACCATCCCAAGGATTATTATTTCCATTGTTTCCATAAATTTCCACTCTAATATTGTCTATTCCTTTGGATAATTAAGGAACTTGTGCTTAGATGTAATTTGAATTGCAACTTCATAAATTGGGTAACAACTTTAAATTTTCTGGACAACATGTCACTACTGCCTATTACATCCTTAAAAATGGAGGTCTAATGGAAAAGTCTATTACTCTACCTTAATAAATCATATACCTTAAGGCTCAAGAAGGTTTAGTCACTAGCTGTGGAGACTCACTGGCCTCCCAACCTAGAAAGTTTCCTTTTCTTGGCTAAATTATCCAAATATACAAAAAAATTGACACCTTTCGTTTCTTACTTCAATGATGAAGGTTCAATTACTAACTTTTAGAGGAATTTTGGTCTCATGACTTAGTGATTTATCTATCATGAGGAAACATGATGGATTGGGAAATCAACAAGTCCTTCAAGTCAACGAATTTATGCAACTTCACAACAATTGGTTTTATTTTATGCATTTAAGAGTGCACTCTAATGGATTAGGGAAGTTTGGGGACCCAAGGGAGGCTCCTCAACTAAAAAAGACCCCAACTAGTGCACAAGGCCCAAGAGAGGTCATAACTGGTAAGGAAGGGACCTAAATGTGTTGGCCAAAGAATCTACCATGGACAAACATATGACCAAGGAACTTATGACAAACAATGCAACTTAAGCAACTATGCAACCATATGCAACTATATGCAACTATGCAACTATGCAACTTTATGCAACAATGCAACTTATGCAACTTATGCAACTATATTGCAACTATATGAAACTATGCAACTATATGCAACTATATGCAAGTATGCAACTTATGCAACTATATGCAACTTTATGCAACGATGCAACTTATGAAACTATATGAAACTATATTGCAATTATATGCAACTATATGCAATTATATGCAACTATATGCAATTTATGCAACTGTGTTGGTACCACAAACTTATATTTGCACAATAACTTATCTTCTTGTTTTAACGAGTGTAGGTACCACCAAATAGGTATCTGTCGGATCTATCTTCCTCCAGTGATGATCAAGATATACTAAGAGAGGCTAAAAGTGAGACGTGTTGTACTAGAAAACACCCAACTAGTGCATAAGTCCCAAGAGAGGTCATAACTGGTAAGGGAGGGACCTAAATGTGTTGGCCAAAAAATCTACCATAGACAAACATATGACCAAGGAACTTATGACAAACAATGCAACTTATGCAACTTTATGTAACATGTAGCTTATGCAACTTTATGCAACATGCAACTTTATGCAACATGCAACTTATGCAACTTTATGGGACTTATGCAACTTTATGCAACATGCAACTATATGAAACTATATGAAACTTATGCAACTATATGTAACAATGCAACTATATGCAACTTTATGCAACTATATTGCAACTATATGCAACTATATTGCAACTATATTGTAACTATATGCAACTATGCAACTATATGCAACTTATGCAACTATATGCAACTATGCAACTATATGAAAATATGAAACTTATGCAACTATATGAAACTATATGCAACCATATGCAACTATATGCAACAATGCAACGTATGCAACTATATGGAACTATATTGAAACTATATGAAACTATATGAAACTTATGCAAGTATATGCAAGTATATGCAACTGTGTTGGTACCACAAACTTATATTCTCATGATAACTTATATTCTTGTTTTAACGAGTGTAGGTACCACCAAATAGGTATCTGTCGGATCTATCTTCCTCGAGTGATGATCAAGACATACTAAGAGTGGTTGAAAGTGAGACATGTTGTACTAAAAAAGACCCAACTAGTGCACAAGGGCCAAGAGAGGTCATAACTGCTAAGGGAGGGACCTAAATGTGTTGGCCAAAGCATCTACCATAGAAAAACATATGACCAAGGAACTTATGACAAACAATGCAACTTATGCAACTTTATGGAACTTATGCAAATTTATGAAACTTTATGCAACATGCAACTTTATGCAACAATGCAACTTATGCAACTATATGCAACTTATGGAACTATGCAACTATATGCAACTTATGCAACTATATGCAACTATATGCAACTTTATGCAACAATGCAACTTATGAAACTATATGCAACTTATATAACTATATGCAACTATATGAAACTTTATGCAACTATATTGCAACTATATGCAACTATGAAACTATATTGCAACTATATGAAACTATATGCAACTATGCAACTATATGCAACTTATGCAACTATATGCAACTATGCACCACAAACTTATATTCGCACGATAACTTATCTTCTTGTTTTAACGAGTGTAGGTACCACCAAATAGGTATCTTTCGGATATATCTTCCTCGAGTGATGATCAAGATATACTAAGAGAGGTTGAAAGTGAGACTTGTTGTACTAGATCTACAGGTTCTAGATCAATTAGATCTGAAAAGGTAAGGAAAAGATTTTGTATACGCATGCAATGTTTTATTGCCAACGGAAGGTCATGTAATTATGATGCTGCGAGCATAGGTGACATTGAGTTTCCCTTGAGGTATAGACATCTAGTGAAATGATGGGCACTTAACGAGCTACCTGAAGTGGACACAGATTTCTTCATCAATGGGAGAATGTATCGCATTGCTCCTTCGTCCTTACATGGATTGGGGTTATTTTCCATGGATGGCATAAAGGTCAGCTATGGAACTATAATTGAATTGATGGAGTAAGTCGGAACATTATATAAATACAATCATTGGTTGATGTTGGTCTGATATACATGAAGTATACAAAGTTGCCGCAAATTATATACAACTAGTATATAACAATCAAAATAAAGGGGAAACTATGTATATTGATGGAAGGCCAAAAGCTACTGGAAACATTGTTGAATTTATAAATAGTAAACGACCAATGGAAACAACTAAGAAACTTAATTGCATTTTTGAGGGACGTGAAATAAATCATATATTTGTATGTGCAACAAAAACAATAGTTCCAGGTGAAGAGTTGTTGATCGATTACAACTTAAATTGAATAGATGGAGGGGGTGCGGCTATGGGCGTAAATATATTACATACCATTCAACTCAGCCTTTGATCAATCATTGTTATAATTTATCGCTGCAATATTTCAATTTTTTACTGCATATATTTCATTTTTCATTATTTATTTTCTGATATTACTGCAATATTTCATTTTTTTAATGTTACAATTACTTTCATAACTCTTCTTGATTAATTTATTATTTCAACATCTATCCAGGGTGACCATGAGATATCACACGCTACATCTTTCTAGGGTGATCGTGGAAAGGTACCCACTGTGCCTCAGTAGGTAAATGTTAAATACAGTAACAACTTATGACTACAACAACTAAATTTCAGAAATTTCATTATTTTTTTTTTCTGATATTACTGCAATATTTCATTTTTTTAATGTTACAGGTGAATTTCATAACTTTTGTTGATTGATTTATTGTGTCAACTATTGTCTAGGGTGTCCATGGAAGAAAATCACCCGCTACATCTATCTAGTGTGCCCATTGAAAGGCACCCATTGTGCCTTAGTAGGTAAATGTTAAATACAGTAATAACTTATGACTACAACAACTAAATTTCTGAAATTTCATTAATTTTTTCTGATATTACTCCAATATTTCATTTTTTTAATGTTACAGGTGAATTTCATAACTTTTGTTGATTGATTTATTGTCTCAACTTCTGTCTAGGGTGACCATAGCAGAAAATCACCCGCTACATCTGTCCAGGGTGACCATAGCAGAAAATCACAAGCTACATATGTCCAGGGTGACCGTGGAAAGGTACCTGTTGTGCCTCAGCAGGTTAATGTTAAATACAATAACAACTTATGACTATAACAATTAAATTTCTGAAATTTCATTATTTTGTTTATGATATTACTCCAATATTTCATTTTTTAAATGTTACAGGTGAATTTCATAACTTTTGTTGATTGATTTATTGTGTCAACTTCTGTCCAGGGTGACCGTGTCCAAAACTCACCCACTACAACTGTCCAGGGTGACCATGGAAAGGCACCCACTGTACCTCAATAGGTAAATGTTAAATACAGTAATAAATTATCACCACAATAACTAAATTTCTCAAATGTTAAAGCTTGTCTCAATAATTTTATTCATCAATGTATTGTGGCATGATCAACGTGGGAAGGCTCCCATTGAGGACATTAATGAGGACAAAATATTTTATTCCACTGACCCAATGACAACTGTAACAAAGGCCTTGAAGAATGATAACATAGAATATCTAGTTTTTCTTAGCAAAAGACCCCTGACATAGGAGGACAGGGCAAGAATTGTAGAGCTACAAAATATAATAACTAATTTTGGGGTAAGTGGCATCTTCACATATTTTTATCGGCTATGAAAATTTCATATCCATTTTTTTTTTTATATTTTCTATATGATATGATAAAGTAATTTTTTTTGTTTGTAAGAGTTTTTAAACCCCGTGCATTGGGAACCTGCAGATCGTGCAACTACTATAGGTAGAAATGATGGTCCAATGCAACAAAAATGTCGACATAGCAAAGTCCAAGTGAATATTTTTGGGCCTCCTAAGCTTCCCCTCGAATCCATTGATGAGCACAATAATTTTGACCATCATGACACACTAGAGCATGATGAACCGAAGCCTAGGATTCCACATGACTCTGGAGAGGAACGTACTATAGATGGAGAGGAAACTATTTTGCATGGAGCAGAACAAATTAAAAGCATTGGATCACTAGATGTCACCTTTCTGGTGGATGACTCATGTTTTCCGATCAAGATTCAAAATATTACAGGTAATTGTTAATGAATTGATTCATTTTTTCCATGAAATTGAAATGGACATTTGTTGAGATTATTATAAATTAATGGATAACACGTTTCTGTAGGAAACATTGTTTTCTATAGAAACTTAAATGACAAAGCATTGGATTTGTTTGGCCCCACCATCCGCACACGGTGGAATGGCCAAGATAGAAAAAAGATGTAATGTCCCCACTTTGGGACATCATCACAGTGCAGAGATTTATGATGACCAGAGTAGCCAGATGGATGTTATAGCCAGTACAGGGGTTATTGAGAGGCATTGTGGGGTCCAGCTTGCATTGCTCATCATATTACATCATTATGATCCATTCCGCACAGGTTGGCTTTGGTTTCGTTGCATTCTGATGATTTCCATGATTTTGACTGTTTTGAGCTATAAGTCAATGGAATTCACTGAAGAGGTCATTTTGGGCACATTGCTTGGAGGAACCTCTCAGTGTAATATCTCATTGGAATCGGGAGGAGCAACACTACAGGATGGGATGGCTAGAAGTGACTTTCAGTGGCCAGGGAAGCCACAAGGAGAGATAAGGATCTTCTCAAAGGTAAAAAGGTTAATTAATTAATTAAAGTGATTTAATTAATTAATTAAATATTAATAAAATGAAAGTCACTTTGGAGGGACAAGGTGAGACAAAAGTATAAAGGAAAGGCAAGGGCCTCTTCCCATATTCATGTATGTATCTTATTGTGATATCTGGATTTAGCTAGTGATCCCATCTCTTAGGGGTTTGAGGGGTTTGACATAACAAACCCTAGAGGAGGACGATTTGGTGGTGAAATATTCCACCTATCTTGTCCCAAGATTCCTCTCGGAGATGCAATACTCTCCAAAACCATTCTAGTCATATCTACTTTCGGTTGTAGGGAGGGATTCTACATGGGTTCATAGGATAAGAGGCATCGGTTGGGGATTCCAACAGAACACCATCTTTGGAGGGAGGTTTGTTGTAGGAGATTGGAAGGGTCTTTGGGGATTCTATCACTTAGGTTTTCTTAGCAGGAGCCTTGGACATCATATCTAGTGCTTTGTGAGACAGTTTTATGGCTTAGATTATTTCTTAAGCAGTGGGGCGAATTGAAGAAGGAGGGCATTTTTGAGATCCAAATCTAGTCTGTTTGGAGGGTTACACTTCAGATCTGACCACGAGACTTCACCTAGTGACTTGTAGTAATCCGTTCTATATTTAAAGGTTGAGGAGCATTTGGAGGCCTCATGATGGGGCAATTATCTAGGGTTTCAGTCATCAGGTGGGGTGCACCATTCAGTGGAAGATTTCAGGATCTACAGATATTGAGAAGGATCTTGGAGATTAGGTCACCACGGGTTTTCTTCTCACCATCACCCGATCTATCGGTTAGCATATTTCTTAGGGTGATTGGACACTTTTGGTATGATTCAGTGAGGTTTCAACCTCCTATTGGGCGTGTATTCTTGATTTGGAAGTTTGGCATTCAGATCTGCTTGTGTTGAGCTTCATTTCTTATTCAGCCTTTGGAGGCATATTTTGTATTAGCGGGAGCATTTTGTAGCTCTTATCTATTGTTTATCTTCTTGGCCATCACATTCGAGCATTCCAGTCGGCATCTTCATTCATGTAGGTTCTCCTATTTTATGAATAAAGAAGAATTGAGATGTTTTGGCTTGTCTATCTTATTGCATATGGTTGGTATGTTCCATGGTTATCTCTTTCTATGTCTATCTTATTGCATATGGTTGAGGTATGTTCCATGGTTATCTCTCTCTATTATTTGTTGCATACACACATATAAACACATCTAAAAAGTAGATCAACAAAGTGTTTGATGAAATACCACAACCAAAAAAATCTTTTTAAAAGACACCAAAATAGTGATGATCCTTGCATAATGGCTTGGGATCATTACAGTGGTATCTGAGCTTAAATCCTGCAAACCTGAGGGGTATTTATGGATTGTTGGAAGGAAATGGATAGGATAGCCATTGCAATGACATGCTTGGAGATAATGTATTTCAGCCTTAGTGAGGAACATAGCGCTCTCATAAACTTTCTTCAGTATGTAGCCTTTAGAAAGCCCAGTTGGAGTGAAGAGGATATGTTAGAGGGGATCATCATAGAAGATAAAAAGAAAAAAGAAGCAGCTAGATGGTGGGAAGAACAAAGAAACCCCACACCCATTAGAAGCACGCAACCTTGCCACAGTTGCAAGGGGTTGTGGGAACCAGATCATAGGTGTAGGGGTAAGGATCAGGAGTGCATTATTGAGACATGTCATGACAGTGATGATGAGGTGTGTGAGGATGGAGCGTTAGATGTGGATTCAGAGCAGTCGGATGATGACAATGACTCTTACACATAGGCTAGTGATAGTGAATCTACCTCAGAGGATAGTGATGATGACTCTTGCAAAGGGGATAGTGATGCTTGCACGCTTGAGGAGGATGATGACCCTTTTCTAGTGGATAGGTAGTTGGATGGACAGGACGATAGCACTAGTGTTTCAGCAGACATGTCACATACCATGGATGACCTTACGCCTCAGCAGATTGGTCACACTAGTGAGGAGTCACACGTGTTAGCACCTAGAGATGATGAGCTTCCTATGGGGTCCATGACACATATGTCACCTATTCAGACACCCATGATAGCCACGTCTCATGAGGAGATCAGTGGCACGTTAGGTATGATGGACGAGCTTAGTGTGAGGGATGCACGCCATGGACAGGTAGACCCACAGATCCAGGAGGAGGTACAGGGAGTACAGATAGGGGACCTTACACATACAGATCAACCTGAGGAGATTGAGTCACAACTATTGGAGACTCCATTAGTTGAGAAGATTGCAGAGGCTGACAGGTTGATGGAGCACTTACTTACAGGATCAGTATGCATTGATGAGGATGCACTTTTTAGCAGTCAGGATGATCATAGCCTGTGTCTGGATACATCTCTATGGGATCCAGGCGTAGATAATAGTAGCAGGTTGAGTGCACAGGAGGATATGGCTGCTCATACAGGATACAGTGTGATTCAGAGGGAGATAACATCTAGTGATGGGATGCAGTGGCATACAGGAGTACCTAGTAGCACAGTAGACAGTGGACAGTTCAACATGTCATCTTATGCAGATGGTGTTTTTGGGGATTCCAGAGTTGACACTAGCAGTGAGGGGTTTGAGATGGACCCCATAATGCCTCAGCATGACCATGATCAGGAGTCAGACCACTTAGCAGCACATTTGAGAGTTACTGAGACTATGATCAGGACAACCACTAGACATACTGATGATATGCATGCAGTGATGACAGATTACTATTGGAGAGCATCAGTGGCACATGGTAGTTCATATGAGGAGATTTCCATGGAGGATTTTCATACTCTCAGGGAGAGAGTATCTGTGATGAGGACTGACTACCAACAGTTGTTGACAGATAGGGATTATCTACTGAGGGTTGGTGAGATGTATCATGAGGCTTTAAGGGAGCAGGAGTTGGAGATGGACCGACTCACTCAAGAGTTGGAGAGAACTCAAGGATTCTTGAGAGGCACATAGACCGCCCTTCAAGAATCAGAGTCTAGGACATATGAGTCTCCTGAGGAGATCCACCATAGATCCACTTCATCTGTCTTAGTGGACACTCAGATGTATCAGTCAGTCACGTTGATAGAGGATGTTGATGATCTAGCAGAGGAGCACCAGTTGATGGGGGACACTTCCATTTCTATCTTGGGAATGGTTGACCTCCATGTAGAGTTTGATCCAGCAGCACACCCCGGATCTATGATGCAGCATGAGTCTACGGGAAACGACATGAGTATGCCAGAGCATACAGTGATGAGTGATAGCTCACAGAGACATGTTGAGATGTATGATGAGATTCAGAGGGGTATAGTTCCTTGCAGGGAGGAGACACACCTAGGGGAGTATGAAAATATCATTCATTTGCAACAACACATAGTCGTGGGGGATCACCTTCACCATTTCATCAGTTGCATGAGAGATGCGAGAGGGAGGTTGGTTGACCAACAATCAGATGGGTTACTTCTGGTTGTATTGGATGGTTGGGATTCGATGATGACTACATGCGATCAGTTATCATGAATACTGATGGACGAGCTTCTGGTCGAATCCTTTGGATTGACCAAATCATGTGACGCCTTTCATTCCTACAGTCAGATGCAGATGTTTCTATTAGCCCGTCCTGACACTTTTATCATAGACAACAACATGAGGAGGGGCAGGTCATGACTGATGGAATGGGGAGTGAGTAGCCCGAGATTACATGACATGAGTACTTTTATGGCATACAACAGGGCAGAGGTGGACCGTGTTAGACAGATAGTTGAGACTTGGTGTGTGATGGTGAGCATCATAGACAAGGAGATTACAAATGAGCGCCAAGGGCTTTCGACAGTGATCAGACCAACACAGGAGCAACTAACAGAGATTGGAAGTGATAAACTTCCAAGTTTTCCATGGGATCAGGGAGTACATTTGGTTAGCAGGATGTTTCACTACTTGATGATTCAGGTGGCACCAGAGAGCCACACACTCCACCTCGGGTTGGTTTGGAGGGAGCCTGCACGTACTTGTCCTATGGGGCAAGACCTTTCCTCCCTTGTGATCATCATGATAGGACATGGGTATGTTTGGACAGGTACTTCTTCTACAGAGGTGTCTAGGCCGATACAGTTTCTGGGCCGCAGGTTCAGTGATCACAGGTATTTCCGCTTGAGGATCTAGGCGAGGAGGATCCAGTATGTATGCAGGGGACAGACAGTCGTGGTCAGAGTAGTGCAGTGTCAGCATGAGGATCTTCGACAGAGGTTAGCATGGGACCCATGGATTGTAGGATTGAGAAGTTCATTGACCGACAGGGGAGAGTGGACCATGGCAGGTGAAAGTTACTCTAACTTTCCATTGATATTTAGTGTTGAGAGGAGCGCATCGGTTGTGGGTGCCTCACAGAGGTCTTGCATCACCTCAGTCGGGCATCAACATGTACAGTTGATGGAGTTTGTGTGGATCTTGGTAGAGATTTGGAGGATCGACTCATTCTAAGATGAGGCCATGGGTCAGGTGCAGGAGGTTCACAGGGTTGATATCTTTCAGGACTATGCTTCACAGAGTATTGCAATTCACTTCCTGATATGGGATCCAGGGGGTGGAGTGTACTATTGTTCATCGTTGGATGGGTTCTACTATGTACCCCACAGGTGGACATGGGATCCTGGTATTTTACTTGGATGGATTTGGGTATTGCTTGAGGACGAGCAATTTTCTAGCAGGGAGGACTGTAATGTCCCCACTTTGGGACATCATCACAGTGTAAAGATTTATGATGACCAGAGTAGCCAGATGGATGTTATAGCCAGTACAGGGGTTATTGAGAGGCATTGTGGGGTCCATTTTTCATTTCTCATCATATTCCATCATTATGATCCATTCCGCACAGGTTGGCTTTGGTTTCGTTGCATTCTGATGATTTCTATGATTTTGATTGTTTTGAGCTATAAGTCAATGGAATTCACTGAAGAGGTCATTTTTGGCACATTGCTTGGAGGAACCTCTCAGTGTAATAGCTCATTGGAATCACGAGGAGAAAAACTACAGGATGGGATGGCTAGAAGTGACTTTCAGTGGCCAGGGAAGCCACAAGGAGAGATAAGGATATTCTCAAAGGTAAAAAGGTTAATTAATTAATTAAAGTGATTTAATTAATTAATTAAATATTAATAAAATGAAAGTCACTTTGGAGGG
>SNQJ01S0105631.1:17900-30287 GCA_010110895.2 Picea sitchensis
AGTTTCATGGGTTTCGGAGGAGGGCCAAGATTGGATTCCCTCATATATAGTGTATAATGGAAGCCTAAACTAAGATGGGTTGATGATTGGATAAGATAAATAGATAAGTACTTTGAGTTTGACCATATTCAATACCCTATAACAATGAAAAATGTCTAGTATGGGGTTCGCTTAATAAAAAATGCTCAAACAAGTGCATTGTATTTATAAAAAATTACCCATTTATAAAATTTCTCACATCTTTTTATCATTTTTATAATACTTTGGTAATAAAATAATTTTTAATATACAACCCTAATGGACCTAATAGTTAAGAACATGTGTTTCCTCCTTCCGTGAGGGGAGGGAGTCCCTTGTCCCACAAACAAAGAGGTCTCATCCACTAATAAATTATTATTATTATAAAAAATATTATTTAATTGATATAATTTTTTTATTATATAATTTCAATCTTCTAATTACATTATTATCATATTATATATATATAGTCCTTCATAATTTGAAAAAAAGCATTAAAAAAGAAAAAATTATTATTTAATTAATATAAATTTTTGTATTATATAATTTATCTATTATTATTATCATTAAAAAAATATTTAAAAATTATCTATCTATATATATTAAAATTTCAAAAAATGGCCCTTCATAATTTGCAAAGAAAACATTAAAAATTATGAAATAATGGTGCAAAAGTAAATGTAGAATCCTTTATTATAAATTATTCATTGAATTTGCCGAGAGGATGACAAAATTTAAGTTAGTTGGATATACATAGGAATCTACACTCGTATGCCATGTTTTGTTTTTATGCCTAGTTTTCGAATTAATAAAAATAYTGCAACATTATGAATATATAGTATTGTTTAAATAGTAATTTTTAACGACTAGAGCCAGCAAAAGCGAAAGCCATGACTGATTCGATTGATTACAAAATAATTTAGATTTTCGTTAACCAGTATGATTTSCGATAGAAGCAACACAGAAATTTCTCGTAGACAGAATGGCCTGCCTTCCATACTTGCAGGTTAAGGAAGGGGACATTTTGGTTTATTTTAGTATGAAATTTAGCCCAAACATTGATGGAGGAATTTGCTGACTATATTCTGTGCGTTAATCTCTTCTTCAATAAACACAGTCTGACAACAACCTTTGGTAAGTTATTCTTTATTAAAGAAGAGAGAGAAGCCATTTGTCAATTTAAGAGGCAACTGTACTGTACTGACTTTTGTGGTATTCATTAAATTTGAAGAATATCAATGGCGTAGTCAACGAAAAACATAATCATTTCTGTCCTTGCAACTGCAAGCAACCTATTTGGACAGTGGGCAATACATTATATATAGAGAGAAATCAATATGCGCACCAAAATCAAAATAAAAAACAACGTGAATATGATTTTCGTATGATGAGTCAAAGGTTAGGGTATCAGATTAGATAGATATCATTAACAAATGGTCTTCCACTGCCAATTTTCAGTGAAACCGGTGACTTTCCTTCCTTCTTTGACGAATTCGTCCAACTTCTCAATAAAATAAAATGTGAAAACGATGGGATGATAGGATCACGTGCAGTTTCATTGTCTTCATTTCAAATTAGGTTTTAAATTCGTCAATAATGAAAGTCTCGCCAATCTGATAATATGGATAACTCCTGGGGAAGATCGGGCTCAGTGGTAACGACCTTTCTCAATTTTGTCAGTTAGCTAATATAATATTTTTTGTCTCGCCAATTTGATAATATGGATAACTCTGGGTAAAGATCGGGCTCACTGGCAACGATCCTTCTCACTTTTGTCAGTTAGCTAATTTAATAATTTTTGTCTCGCCAATATGATAATCTGGACAACTCTGGGTAAAGATCGGGGTCAGTGGTAACGATCCTTCTCAATTTTGTCAGTTAGCTAATCTAATAATTTTTGTCTCGACAATCTGATAATATGGTGATAATATCACTGATCCTTCTCAATTTTGTCAGTTAGCTAATCTAATAATTTTTGTCTGGACAATCTGATAATATGGATAACTCTGGGGAAAGATCTGATAATATGGATAACTCTGGGGAAAGATCGGGCTCAGTGGTAACGACAATCTGATAATATGGATAATTCTGGGGAAAGATCGGGCTCAGTGGTAACGATCCTTCTCAATTTTGTCAACTAGCTATTCTAATAAATTTTATGTAGTATGCATGTGGATTGTCTCTGTTTCTTTCCTTTTCAGCAAAAGATTTTACAATCCATAGAAAGAGGTATAACAGTATTTCAGCTGTAATGGCTTACTTAGAGATATACTTATCATCGTTTAGACCTTGGACAAATTTGTAACTAGGTACATGCTCCCCAAAGTATCACTTACTATTTACTAATTTTTTCTCAATATTAATGTTAAATTAAATTAATATATTTTTTTTCATGATAAAGTAAAAAAACTATTCCATCATTACAATTTTATTCATTTATATTTGATCAAATTTATCAAGATAGATGATTTGGAATATAATTTTTCTATGTAATTTACAACTAAATTTAGATTGATGACCTACTAAGTATTTGATTTCTTTGAAATTCTTGGTAATACTGAAACCTTTGTACTTCTAAATCCAAGGATAAGGCATCACTCAGTAATTTCAAATCCAATATAGTGCCCATAAAACCAGAATCGGAAACACAATCCTACTGATCCAATAATACTATTGAAAAAAAAATCAAATTCTTGATAGGCCTCGTTCAATGTGTTTTCATATTAATAACTAGAGTGAGATAAGCCAACATTGCCACTATCCTCCTCTGACCATGCCTTCCGAGATAATGGATATACAAGACTGGGTTTTTAACTCCAAACATGGGGTGATATGATTAAGAAATTATGGTCCTTGGTTTGATTACCAAGAAATTTGGTCAACCTATTTTTTGTTACCAAGAAATTTGGTCAACCAAAGAAAAAAACGGTCAATGTATTCTTTGTTATCAAGAAATTTGGTCAACCAATTCTTTATTTGTCCTTAGGTTTTATCACCCTCTACACTTAGTTCCTATCCTAACTTTGGTCAACCAATTCTTTGTTTGTCCTTAGGTTTTATCACCCTCTACACTTAGTTCCTATGCCAACTCGTCGAAAACTTTCAAGGTGAAATTTCGTGAGTCTATTCTTTCTTTGTCCCTACAAAACAAGAAATTTCATCAGCCTATTCTTTGTTTGTCCCTAGGTTTTGTCACCCTCTACACTTAGTTCCTATGTCAACTCGTCCAAAGCCTATTCTTTGTTGTCCCTAGGTTTTGTCACCCTCTACACTTAGTTCCTATGTCAACTCATCCAAAACTTCCAAGGTAAAATTTAGTCACTTATTATTTGTTTGTACCTAGGTTTTGTCACCCTCTACACTTAGTTCCTATGCCAACTCGGTTCCTATGCCAACTCGTCCAAAACTTTTGTCCCTAGGTTTTATCACCCTCTACACTTATTTCCTATGCCGACTCGTCTAAAACTTTTGTCCCTAGGTTTTGTCACCCTCTACACTTAGTTCCTATGCCAACTCGTCCAAAACTTCCAAGCTAAATTTTTTTCATTCTATTCTTTGTTTGTCCCTAGGTTTTGTCACTCTCTACACTTAGTTCCTATGCCAACTCGTTCAAAAATTCCAAGGTAAAAGTTCCTCAGCTATTCTTTATTTGTCCCTAGGTTTTGTCACCCTCTACACTTAGTTCCTATGCCAGTTTGTCCAAAACTTCCAAGTTGGTCTCTTCTAGAGATATGGTCAGCTTATTGGAATCTTACAATGCATCCAAATGACCTACAACAATATTAGAATCTTACAATGTATTTAAATGACCTACAACAAGGTTGGGCCAAATTGCTTAACCCCTAATAAATCAACAATGAGCTTGTTGGAATTTTACAATGCATCCAAATGACCTACAACAAGGTTGGACCAAATTGTTTGAACCTCAACAATGAAGTTGACGGGCTTCCTCCTCATATGCAATTCTCCCTTCCACATGGTCTAGGTTTGGTCTAGGTTTGACATCCATGGTGGAAAGTCCATCCTATATCCTTCCTCGCTATTACTATGGAAACCCTACTACCCATAAATTTTCAAAGGACAAGTGATTTGGTACTCGTCCATATACCCCACTCCTCCACCCTGGACTTCAGGGTAGAATCCTGTAAGTTAAACACATATATGGTCTCGAATGAGATTTGGAGTGATGACAAGAAATCCAAGTAATTCCTGCATTGTTTTATTTGCGACAAGAATCAAAGAAAAGAAGCGAATTTCAAAAAAATACTAATTAAAGGATGCAGATATATCCTCAATAACTCGAGGTAATCACTACCAAAGCTATATCATCAAGGATCAAATGCACAAGATGGGAAGCTAACAAATATCTGTCTTGAGAAGCGTTGAAGCTTCATGAGTTCGTCGCCATCGATAGATATAATATCCCATACTCTAAGCTAGATAGTTCATATCCAACCCTACGGTTAATATCACAAACATGGCTCTACTTGACTAGGCAGATGCTATTCTAGGATCTATTTTTCTGATGTAGATTGTTTGGAACTTGCCAAATATAATCTTCCATGCAGACATTTGGAATACTCATATCCCTTGACATAGACTGAGGCGTCAACAAATACATGAAAGGAATTAATGGAAACCCGGGCAGATGACACCTTCACTTCCTCCATCCATAAAGCTTGCGTCCTGTGATACGATCCCATAACTAGGCTGAAACCAAGTTATTTTCAGCTATGCCATAACTGAAACCCATGTTATGGGTGACATGGCGAGGTGGTGCTAATATTATAATTATATCATAATAGTGTTTTATTTTTAAACAATGTCATCCTCCTAGCTTATATCATCATCGATATATTTTATGAGAAAGCCCTATAGGGTTAATAGATATAAGCCTGTACGGTGAATTAGAAAACATTACTGTGGAAAAATTTTAAACTTTCCTCTAATGAAAGTGGACAAGAAGTCCCACACAAAGAAAATTTGGAAGAAGGCCCCTGCAAAGAAATCTTGTGATAGAAAATTTGGAACTTTGATACAGTAAAATTTTGAAGTGTTCACTGCGACAGACTTGTATGGGAAGACGCTGCAACACAAGGATGAAATTTTTGAGGAAGAACTATAACGTTCTTTTTAATTTTCTCACTATAAAGTTATATTGAAACTTAAAAGAGATGAAAATCGATTTTTTTTTTTAATTAAAAGGAACTTTTTCAATAATTTGTCTAAGTGTCAAAAATTTTGAAACTCATCAATCAAGAAATAATGTAAGTGATTAAAGGAAAATAAATCTAAGAGAGGAAACAAAAGAAATCATTCACAAAGATAAAGTTACCAATATTTTTAGGATCGGGGAAACAAAATTTAAAATTAATTCATAAAGCTTATCACATCGAGGATTACATTAAAAAGGAATTTCAAGGCTTATATATGGAGGATGACTTATGAAGCCATGGAGGTAATCTCCTCTATTGATTCTCTCATTTTTGTTATACATATTGTTTATCCCATATACTCATTATTGATTTTCTCATTCTTGTTATATAAATTGTTTATTCCATATACTCTTCATTGTTTAATACTCTTCATTGTTTAAAGAGATTTATGATTTATATTTTTTTTAAACCAAAGGATGGTTACTTCTGGAGCCCATGGCTTCTAGTGGTAATTTTGTTCTTCCTTTCTTTGTTTTGATGATGTAAAGTTTCATTATTATGTTCTTCCTTTCTTTGTTTTGATGATCTAAAATTTCATTAACATGGTCTTTATATTTACATTTTTTTTTTTAGTAGAGAGTGTAAATTTTATGTTTTAAAGAGTTTATTTACTTATAAGATGGTTTTTTGTTTTCTGTGAAGGGGTTTTCTTCTTTTATTGTGGAATTCCTATGCAATGGGTAGGGATCATTTTATTTCCCATGGGCTCCCTCAATTTCCTCCTCTTTAAAAGGGCTGTCACTTTATGGGTGTTTTCTTCCATATGGGAGTGGCCCTCTTAAAATGGTTTTCACCCTCTTTACAATGACATGTTTTGCAAGGGCATTGTCCGTCACTCTAAGGGTGTTTTCTTCCATATGGGAGTGATCCTCTTAAAAAGGTTTTCACCCTCTTTCCAATAATGACATGTTTTGCAAGCCTAAAAACCATATATTTTTATGGAAAATGAGAATGGTTAAAAATTTCATTATTTTGTATGCATTGTTTGGATTTCCAAAAAAAAAGGTTTATTTTGTATTTCATTTTCTCTTCCTTTTTTGTTTCTGGGATTCTGTTTCATGTTTTTTCCATGTGTTTTCATACACACTTGTTTTGTAGGAAATAACCAAGCTCTTTTAACCGCTTCTTGAAATCTAGATTATTTCAATTAAATTTCAATTATTCTTGTTTAATGTTTAACTATGTACAATTTTTTTTGTCATTTCTCTTGTGATCCACATTTTAAGTTTTTTCTGGAAATTTTTTACCTGCTTTTTTAATAAAAGACATTAATTGTTAATATGTTGATATTTGTTTTTTTTGTTTTCGCCTTTTTTCATAAATTGATTAAGTTTATCATTTTATTTGTCATTTTTTTTCATTTTTAAATACCAAGATTATCTTCTTTACTAAATTCCAATTTCTCACATATTTTTTTTTTTACATATTTCTAGGAAAGACTTTATAAACAACATACAAATTCACATATTCGGAAACTTGTAATCTAAATCACAATTACATATTTTAATGAAATAACAAATATGAGACTAAAAACATAAGTGGGAAGAGGTATAAAAAATTGAAGAAAAGTACAAATTCTTTAGCGGTTAAACTATCCTATTAAAGTAGAAATATAATGGTGGCCAAATTTAAGGTAAATCCTTTCTCGTAAATTAATCATGAATTTACTGAGAGGATGACAAAATTTAAAGTAAGTGGATACTTCAATATAGAATATACACAGGAATAGCAAATTTACACTCATCGTATGCGATGTCTTGTTTTAATGCCCAGTTTTCGTAGCAATAAAATTATTGTAACATTAGATATAACAAGTGTTTAAATAGTAATTTGTAAGGAGTAGAACAAGCCAAAGCTAGGACTGATTTAATTGATTACAAAAAGATATAGTAATTTTATTCAAATATTCGTTGACGGGTAGGATTTAAGATCGAAGTCACAGAAATTTCTTAAAGATAGAATTGATTGCCTTCCGTACCTGCAGCCTTGCATGTTAAGGAATTGGACTTTTTGGTTTATTTAAAGGTTTTGGAGGTTTTAATTTTTGGGTTTTTTTTTGGGTTGGAATCAAGCAATATAAATTTAGATAAAATAGTTATTTTATGTTGTTTAACTTGTATTTTTGAATGTATAAATGGATTCAGTTTGCTGGAAAATTTAGGAGACACTTGGATTACACAAGCTTAGCCACTCAAATCAAATCTGCCGATCCAATAATTCCTCACCAAATCTGAGACAAAAATCAAACAAAAACAATAACAATATTAAAAAAAACTGTCAAAAGTAGAAGGTTTACACTATTGCTTATTTAACTAGCACAGTCGTTAACTCGCGGCTGGAGAACGCCGAAAGACGGCTGATAAAAAAACTCTCTTGTTAAAAAAAATGATAGGTTAAAAAAAACTCTGTAAAAACGTGAGGCCCATGCATGAAAGACACTGGACAGTTGAAGAATTTCAAAAGTTAATCATTTGGCAATCATATGATGTTACAGTAATTTCTTAATATGATTAGGTAAATGCTAAAAAGTAATCAGGTTAACGGATGCATTTATAAATGCAAAGAAGTTATCAACAATAAATCTGACTCGTTGATTTTAGAGGACGACTAAGAATATGCCAGCATCTTCAATGCATAACCATCAGATTAGAATTTAAGATTAAAAGATTATTAATTGTGCCCATCTCCAATAGGTATAAGCCTTTCAGCGTAAATATAAAGTTGAGCAAAAACGTTGTTGGAAAAATTTGATTAACTCTATTCTCTGTTAATTTCATATTCAATAAACATAATCTGAAAACAACCTTTTGTAAGTCGCTGTTTTAAAAACAAAGTAGCCATTTGTCAATTTTACGAGGCGATTGTAATGACTTTTGGTGTTAATTAAATTTGCAGAAATATCAATGGCGTAGTCAACGATAAGCATAAATGCAATGTCGTTTCCGTCCCTCCAACTGCAAGCCCATTTGCACACTGGGCAATACATTATATTATATTTTTATCGATATATTCCTGTATGAACAGAGAAATCAATTTGCGTACAAAATTCAAAGTCAATAGCAACGTGAATCTGAATTTCATTTAATAAGTCAAAGGTTAGGGTGTAAAATTCGATAGATATCACTAACAAATGGTCTTCAGCTGGACCTGCCAATTTTCTTTCCTTTCTCTTTGACGAATTCGTCCAACTTCTCAACAAAATAAAATGTGGAAACGATGGGATGATGGGATCACGTGCAGCTTCGTTCTCTTCATTTCAAATTAGATTTTAAATTCGTCAACAATGGACGTCTCGCCAATCTGATAATACGGATAACTCCTGGGAAAGATCGGGCTCAGTCGGAGAGATCCTGGTCAATTCTGTCCACCAGCTAATATAATAATGTTTATAGTATACAGCTGGATTGTCACTGTTTTTCTTTCCTTTTCAGTTATACGTCTCATTCATGAATACAAGTATATTCCTTGGCAAGAGATTTTACATTTCATAGAAAGAAGTATAACGGTATTTTAGTCGTCAGAAAGAGTTATAACAGTATTTTAGTTACAACCGCTTCATTAGAGATATACTTATCATCTTTGGTCTTTTGGACAAATTTGTAATTAGGTGTGCTAACCAAAGTATCACTAAGTAAAGTGCAATTTTCCAAGAACATCTTCATCATGATTTAAGGTTTGAAAATTAAGATATATTAAGTTAAAAAACAATATATTATATATATTTAATTAGGTTTAAATGTAATTATAAATAATTTAACATCGATTCACATTAATGTTTGGACTTAAATTTAATAAACAAACAAACATAAAAACTTGTATATATTTAATTTTATAAATTTAAATAACTTAAGTTGAATACATAGTAATTATGTGGATATTAGATTGAAAAACTTGTATATATTTAATTTTATAAATTTAAATAATTTAAGTTGAATACATAGTAGTATGTGGATATTAGGTTGATAAATTTGTATATATTTAATTTTATAAATTTAAATAACTCAAGTTGAATACATAGTAATTATGTGGATATTAGGTTGATATTATATAGATTTTCTCTTCAAATGGAGGTCCATCAATAGACTCTGAAAATGAAAAGTTTTATGGTCAGGTTTAATCCAAAATTGTTAACAATAGCTAATGGTTTTATGATGACAACATCCTAGATCAAACTTAAAGTTTTCTCTAATAAAACCCCTCACCTCCACCCTTATATATGAGTGTAGGGGTGGGGAGATTTATATGAGATATATATGTTTTCTCTAATAAATTATATTTATAATAAATACCCTCACACCCATATATGAGGGTGGTGGTGGTGGGATTTATTAGAAATATATATGTTTTTTCTAATAAATCTATATATCTAATAAATCCCCTCACCCTTCCCCGGATGGGGTGACAGGTGGCGCGATAGTTCCATGTGGGAACGAGCCGGGATGCAGCGTTAATGCATCCACCGGCTCGTATCACCTCGGCCATTAATCCGCATGCATCAGAGCAGGAGATATCTCTCGAGAAGGCCCCTCGCGCGAGTGCAAGGTACCCCTCACCAGAGCACTACCCAGCAAAGTTTAATGGCGAGGTTTAATGTTGTGGATATGACAATTGTGTTGATAGCGGCGTTCATTGTTCGGGTCACGACTTCAAGCAGCAAATTGCTCCGGGGAGCCTACGTTTCACAAGAGAACTAGAGTTGTGGTGGCCTCTTCCCGGTTTCTTTGGTGTAGTGTCCGCACTCGGCAACCCCGCCTCTCCTCCGCAGCAATCTCACAGACACAGGCAGTATCAAGATTTTGCGCAGGGATCCCGTCATGCCTCGAATTCGAGGGAGACCGCGACGAGGGGCAGCCTGGTATGCGGCGGAGTCTTTGCGCAAACAAAAGAAAAAATTTGAGAGAGTTATGGCGATAGCATCTCGGCAACGGAACACCAAACCACGAATGCCTCCAATGGTGTACATGGAAGAGGTCATACCAGAAAGCGGTCTGCCAAGCCCTCCCGGGCACGCCCTGTTCATGGTCCCGGAGAACTGGAACCCGAGCACAAGCTTTGGCTCCCACGACATTCATCAACCTGCAAGAAAGGGGCCCAACCCCTCCACAGTCACCGCTGAGAAGCCTTACACCCCCTGCTACATGGTAGAGGATGCCCCTCCCGAGCCCATCAAGGAGGTGGAGGATACAGGGCAAGAGCGCCAACGACACAGGACATGGGAGGAGGATGCGGACACTAGCAAGGATTGCACGGCCAGCCACTGCCTAGAGCAGCCACCTGTTGCCGATTGGGGATACCTCAATCTCGTTTTCGAAATCAGGAACAAATTGGATGATCAAATCTTCCGCCTGGCACAAATGGATCAACGCCTGGACATGTTCTTTGCGGCACACTCCAGAGCATTGTCAAAAAAGCAATGTCTGACCTGTGCGTGCACCTACACGTTCCCTGCAAGATGGAGGCACTCCAAGGTCTAGGACAAGCTGCTCGGCTCAGAGGTTCCCTCATGTTTAAAACTCGACTCTGGTTTTGGTGTTGTGGTTATATTGTCTGCCTTGTGCTACTTAGTTATTATGCTGTCATAGTTCTAGTTAGAATAACCAGCTTTCAAGCTGCGACTATCAGTCCTGGTTTCCTTCAGGCAGGACGTCGCACCGTCAACTCTGTAAATTTTGCCACCTATACATGCAGTGTGACACATGGACATGGATGCCCAGCTGTCCTGGTTTCCTGCTCAGGAGGGACAGTTGGCATCACTTACAGTCTTGTTTTTTGTATTTTGATCATAGCAATATAACAGGTACTGCCTTTTTACTTAAAAATAAATAAATCCCCTCACCCTCATATTATAGATTTATAAGAGAAAACATATATATCTCTAATAAATCCCCCCCATAGATGAGGGTGGGGCTCGGGGACTTATTAAAGATATATATATATATTCTCTAATAAATATATATATCTAATAAATCCCCCCACCCTCATATATGGGTGTGGGGGGGTTTATTAAAGATATATATGTTTTCTCTAATAAATCTATATATCTAATAAATCCCACCAACCCCACCTTCATATATGGATGTGGGGGGATTTATTAGAGATATAGATTTATTAGAGAAAACATTTATATCTCAAATAAATCCTCCTACCCCCACCCTCATATATAAATATATATGTTTTCTCTAATAAATCTATATATCTCAAATAAATCCTTCTACCCCCACCCTCATATAGTGAAGGTGAGGGTAGGGGTGGCAGGATTTATCAGATATATAGATTTATTAGAGAAAACACACACACACACACACACACACACAATAATTCCTCCCACCCCCACCCCCACCCCCATAGTAGATATATAGACTTATTAGAGAAAACATATATATTAGAGATATATATATTTTTTCTCTAATAAATCTATGTATCTAATAAATCCTTCCACCCCCAACCTCACTATATATATGAGGGTGGGGGTGGTGGAATTTATTAGATATATAGATTTATTACAGAAAACATATATATCTCTAATAAATCCCGCCACTCCCACTCTCATAGTGGGGGTGGCGGGATTCATTAAAGATATATATGTTTTCAGTAATAAATCTATATATCTAATAAATCCCCCCACCCTCACTATATATGGGGGTGGAGGGATTTATAAGATATATAGATTTATTAGAGAAATCATATATATCTCTAATAAATATCCTCACTCTCACCCTCATATAGTGAGGGTGGTGGTGGGGAATAGTGAAGATGGAGTAGGGGGATTTATTAGAGATATATAGGTTTTCTCTAATAAATCTATATATATATTAAATCCCCCCACTATAGTGAGGGTGGAGGTGGGCGGGATTTATTAGAGATATATATGGTTTCTCTAATAAATCTATATATAATAAATCTCTGCACCCCCACCCTCATATATGGGTGTGGGGGGATTTATTAGAGATATATATGTTTTCTCGAATAAATCTATATATCCAATAAATCCTTCCACCCCCACACTCATATATGGGTGTGAGGGGATTTATTAGACATATAGATTCATTAGAGAAATAATATATATCTCAAATAAATCCCTCCACACCCATATATGAGGGTTAGGGTGGAGGCATTTATTAGATATGTAGATTTATTAGAGAAAACATATATA
>SNQJ01S0105632.1:5806-30129 GCA_010110895.2 Picea sitchensis
AAAAATATCATCATACTTAGAAACAATGTTAATTAATTCCTTTTTATGACATGGTTCACACCCTTGGAAAGCGTCAAATGTCTTGACCTCTTTCTCTTTGATGACCATGAGTACATATGTTTTATTAGTGGTTATGAGTCTTTTCATTTTCCATGCACTAACAAGTGTTGTATTTACCCTCATGCTATGAGCTCTAACAATATATTCCACTCCCCCTTTAGTAAGGTGGTATTTGTTCTCTTGACGAAAGAAGATATATTTTCTATCATAAAGATAAGTACTCCCCAACACTATGCCACATATATCAAGCGGTACAAAATCCAAATCCACTTCATCAATTAACTTTGAAGCAATAGAAAATATGATCCTACATTGTTTGGTAACATTTAGTTTTGCTTGATCACATACCCAACCAAGAGGATAAGGCTTTGGATGTGGTTTCATTTCAAGACCCATCTTCTTGACAAGTGCTTCAGATATTAAGTTTTCTTGGGAACCCAGATCAAATAATGTATCTATCTTAGTATGTTTAGATACAACTTGTATATGAAATAACTCATTCCTCCTGTGTTCATCAATATGAGATTCATCATTGGAACTTGAACTAGAATGAAGAGAATATTTACTTTGTACTCCGACCGTTGTGATCTTTCCTTCATCTCCTGATTCGAAACCAAGATCTTGTTGCACTGTAGCAATAGTCTTTGTCTTCCCCTTTCCACCAAACTATTTCGGTCTCTTTTCTGGATGCATTTTCCAACAGTGTTCTTCATCGTGACCACCCTTATTGCAATATGTGCAAGCTGGTTTTCCTCCTTCTCTTGTTACTATAGCGGTATTTTTGTCCTTCCTTTTAAACTTGTTGAAATCCTTGTGTGGTAAATTGGAAGGTTTCTTCGTGGGATCTTCTTGAACATGTTTCCCCTTGTTCTCAAGGTGAGTGGCTTTCACACAAACTTCGTCAAAACTAGTGGGGTTAAACAATATCAAAGTATGAAGAAAATAATTTTGAAGTGTGCCAATATACTTCAATAAATTTTCATAAGAATCCAAAGGAATGTTCAATGCGAGATATTTCTTCCTAAATTCTTCTATGAAACTTTGTACAGTCTGACCTTTACTTTGCCTCAAATTTTTCCATTCCATCATTGCTTTATGTAAATACCCTAATGGATAGAACTTCTTCCTTATATCTGTTTTAAATTCCAACCATGAGGAGAGAGGATTACCATATTTACTTATGTCCTGAAGCTTTCTCTCCCACCATACGAGAGCGGTGCCTTCCAACCGAAGAGAATCCAGTTGCACTTTAACTTACTCTTCATCAATATGTTGAACATGGCAATATACTTCAACCTRTCGGATCCAATTGTCTAACTTTTCAATATTAGCATCTCCATTAAACATAGGTAAAKAAAACTTTACATCAAGATTTAATAATGGTTTCTTAAAAGAGGCTTTATGGCTAGAATGATGAGAATGATGAGAATGCTCAGAGGAAGAAGAAATAGAACATGAAGGAGAAGATGGAGGCTCATGAGAGTCTCCTCTAGCCCGTTGGTTTATCGAAGCAGCATCATCATGTGGTGCTTCCTTTTTCATCCCTTTCTTCTTCATCCTCTTCTTGTAATCTCCATACATTTGTTCTACCATTTCTGACATGTGATAAAAGACCATGTGAATTTTTTTCTCATGTTCATCACACTTGTCCTCTTCTTCCATATTCTTCCTTCAAGATGTATGGCCAACTTTGGGATTGAAATTATTAAGAGTTCCTTCACCCTACTTATGCTTGGCCCTAGTAAGCATTCATACTCAAAAATTCAATTCAAAGACGACTGCTCTGATACCAACATGATCCAAGATCTTTTCGTCAGGTGACTTATTAAAGGATTGTATTAAATGAGAAGAAACTAAAGTACACCATAAAGAAGGAAAAGCTAAAAAGGAAAGAGACATAAGCATGCAATATGAACACAAAGAACTTGATAACCGATTTCATCCCTGGTGGACTACATCTCTGGGTCCTGCTCTCAAATGGGTAGGTATTTTTATTAACTCTACAAAAGAATTGGGAAAAATACATAAGTATACCTCATTATTGAGTTAAGCTATGAAATCTTTGTCGTGATCAAAAAACTAACATCACCACTGCGTTCATGGTGTATTTTTATCTAAAAATGATTGTCTCCATGCCTCGATCTGAGTCTGACACTTTCAAGCCCAAGAGACACCCATGCTTCATTTTTTGTGCCATTGCCTCTGCAATAAATGACTGGACTATCTCAAAATATGTGCCAAAATCCATCTCGAAAATCATGCCCAATATGTACCATACGGTCGTGCCCTAGTCTGATATCCTCTCTCCAAACACTGGCAGAGGCCCTCTTCTTATAAAAAAATATGGTGGTTATGAAATAAGTGAATCGGTTGGCGCGTTGGTTATTGGAGCTATATTAAGAACTTTGGTTAGCGGAGGTCTCGAGATCGAATCTCGTGGACTCTGCTTTTGTTTGGAATATTATTTGGCAGTTGGCAGAATAATTGGCGGAGATGACATGTTATTTTTGGTTGTGGTTTTGGCAGTTGGTTTATTTAAATCGTGGGTGGATATATATATAGAAGAATATGCCATATATAGCGTAACTTCCGCCATATTTGGTGGGGGTCTGATATTTTGTATTTTTTTAAAATATTTGGTCACAGACCCTCCTTGGGGATTTCGGGGGTGCCACATGGCATCCGTTGATTGCCCCACCTATATGATGATGTCACCTCCACGTCACACCTCTGTACCAGACACCTCCATGTCACCTTCATACTAGACATGTGGCACATTTTAGGTGGTGCCACGTGGTGTCACCTAAGTGTGCCACATGGCACTTTTTTACCGATCCACATGGCACCCTTATTGCCAAATGAAACATGGCATCCTCTGGTGCTGCTATGTGGCATGTTGATGTCATCATGACACGTGTCATCCTTTGTGCTTTCCATGTAGGTTGTATGGATGCTAACGTCATCTGTACTGGATGTTGGCGTCAGCAGTATGGATGTTGACTAATCCCTGTTGACTAGGCTAGGTTGACCAAAACTTTGACCATGAATATATTTCGATCCATAACTCCATTTGATGAGTCGTTTACACCGTTAGAAATATTGCGACGCACTCTTCGCGATCCTGCCATTTTCATGGAGTTTTGAGAACTTTGAATTTTTTCCCTTTTGCTATATATTGAAGCCATTCTGGTTCTTGAGCATTCAAAGTTATTCTTAGCCTTCTCTGGATCCTTTTTGGATCATGATTTTGTTGCTCCAACCTCATGCTCTGATGATATTGTGCCAACCTTGTGTTGTTGATGATGATGATGTCGATGTTGTTATTATAGATTTTATGATGATGATGATTATGATGATGTTCCATATTCACAATGTGAATGATGATGATGATGATGACATTCCATCTCCATGTTGTGAATGATGATGATGATGATACTCCAGCTCCATCCTGTGAATGATGATTTTATTGATGATGAGAAAAAATTTCAATGATTTATATATATTCTAGTCAGTGTTCCAGATGTTGTTGATGTTGTTTCCCTCTCCCAATGATATTGTAGAATACCCTTCTTGTTAAGGGGGAGTGTTGAAGTATTGTAACTACAAAGAATATTCTACTTATTATTGAGCTATTATCTTATAGATCAATACCCTTTTGTGGATCGATCATCTCGGGCTTTGTATAAGACCAAATTCCCTTTTGTGGATTGATCATTTTGGGCTTTGTATAAGACCAAATCCACTTTTGTGGATTGTTCAACCCTAATTATATGTTTCTAATTAAGAAGTCGCCCCCCGAGCCTAATTAAAGTGGTTTTAACCACCAAGAGAAGAAATTGGCCCCGCTTGATGAAGAGACACAACTCTAGAACATGCCATCCATTATAAATAAGAGTGGAAGGTGCCTCATTAGCTCAGTCACTCAATTCACTCATCTAGTGTGCAAGTTTGAAGGAAGTTGCAGTTGTCAGTTGCTTGAAGAAGGAAGAGAGAGGCGCATTACTCAGTGTTGGATATTCTCTAGTGTATGGTTTATTATATTGCCATTGTATTGCCTATCTATATTAAGGAAGTTTTTGTTGGGTTTTCTCCCCGTGAGGGTTTCCCGGGATAGATATTGTGTACCTTGTGATTGTGTATCTTTCAGTGATCTTTCTTATGCTATTATTGTCTAGTAATTTGAAAAGAAATTAATAGTTTCTCTAAATTTAACAGTAAATGATGTTTCTGCAGAAAAATTGATCTATATTTTTAGTCTCAATCCTTTCTTGTTGTCAGAGTCTTTGTGTATGGTTCCCATCAAAGGATTCTAAACATGATATTGGTCTAGGTCCTTGCAGGGATTTGAAAAGAGGATTATTTTTTATAATTCAGAATGAAATCAATAAAGAAGTCAAATTTCTGATTTTTGTCTCTCTTGTGTATTATTCTATTCCTTTTTTCAAATTGATATATAATTTATTTCTTTTTCTTATAAACAACACATATACTTTTTCCTTTTTTTTACTTTCTCTTTTTGCACAACTAAATAATAACAAAAAATACCAGCATTGGTTCCTAGTATTTATTACTTGTGGATCAAATTATTTTTTGTTTAAGGCTATAAAACCCAGGTGACATTACCAACTATATTACTCTAGCCAAGTAATATTCAAAAATGATTCCGTAAGGTACTCCATANAAAAATACCAGCATTGGTTCCTAGTATTTATTACTTGTGGATCAAATTATTTTTTGTTTAAGGATATAAAACCCAGGTGACATTACCAACTATATTACTCTAGCCAAGTAATATTCAAAAATGATTCAGTAAGGTACTCCATACCTTTTCCTCAATAGTGATGGACCTGTGAGATAAAAAAATAATCTAATTATTGGCTTAAAATGGATATGGCAGAATACAAGGGTGCATTCTAGAGAAGGAAGAACTTTGTACAAAGATGAAAATGACTCATGGACCTGTGACAAATATATATATATATATATATATATATATATATATATAAGCGTGGGAAATATACAAAGGAAATTTTGTGAAAGACTTAATGCACTTATATGGGCCAAAAACTAGATCCAATTGTGGGGCAATAGCCTCCTGTGGGTTATCAAGAATACAATATTTTGACCATTGGGCAAGGAGTCAGACTAAAGAAAAGAAAACAAAAGTTTTGAAAATATGCACAAGGAAAAGAAAAATATGTATAGGTTGAGGCTGAAAGAATTTTTAAGAGAATAAATTTTTGAGATGCTTCCCATTGACTGGAAACATTTGCATTGTCCCTTTCATATATTTGAGAAGATAAGAATTTTTTCCAAGATTTTTTTCAATAATATATGGACCTATCCATAATGCTTCAAACTTTGTTTGGAGAGACGTCTTTTCCTTGTCTTTATTCCACAATAATACCATCTATCCTTTTTGAAAATATGTTGTTGATGTACCTTGATCAAAAACTTTCTTGACAATGTGTTGTCTTTGACTCATTTTCCTCAATGATTCATTTATTTGTTCTTCCAATTGCATCAACTAATTATATCTTCTTTGTAGGGGAGAACCTTCATATATATTTTCAAAGTTCACAGCAAGAGTCGGGGCATTTAATTCCAAATGAATTGGCATTTTGGATTCTTTTCCATACACCAACGTATATGGTGAAGATCCAGTGCTATATTTTGGCATCAGTCTACTATCCCACAATGTATCAATTAATTATGTATGGCAATTCCTTTGGTTCACTTCAATTGTCTTTTTAAGAATTTAGATCAATGTTTTATTTGTTGAATCTGCCAAACCATTTCCTTGGGGATAAAAGTTTGGTGATTTCCCGATGATGATACCAAATTCCTCACCCACAAAATGTGTTAAACTTTGATCCTATGAAAATTGACCCATTATCAGTTATGAAATTTTCTGGAACTTCGAACCTTGATAAGGTATTTTCTTTGAGTAAATTGATGAGCTCTTCTAAATCATCCCTTTTGAGAGTTGCAACCTCTTTCCCCTCTTTCCTTCGAAGACATACCATTTGTAAATTGGCATGATTTTAGATAAAATATAATATCCTTGTACCATTCTGATGTGGACGATGAAGACCCTATTGAAATAGATATATCCCCATTTACTGCATCAATGTATTTCATCAGTTAACATAGTCCTGGTCCTCTAACTATTTTTAATGGCTTGATCTCAATATCGTATTCTTGAATCTTAGTAAGCCAGTTTTCCCATTTTCCTTCTCTCAACTATTGATTTAGAAACATATTCACAGGAGAGGTTGGGACATAGATTATCACATGAGATTAAATAATATAAGTCATGTAATGTGTCACCACTTTGACCAAAAAAAGAGCCTACTTCTATATCTCTGAATATCTTAATTCATAGTCATGCAGAGTTTTACTCGTGAAACTTATTGGAAATTATTATCATTTTGAGATTTATTATCTAAAGAAAACAAATATATTATGAAATCTTGATCAAAATTCAATTTGACAAGCACTCAGGAAGTGGTGATTGCATGTTTGATTTTGGTAAATGTTGCTTGGATTTCGTGAGTCCATTCAAACTTCTGATCTTTTTTCAACAACAAATTAATGGGATTTACAATGTTTGCATAATCTAGTACAAGTATTTGCACAAAGTTTATCTTTCCAAAGATATATTGGACTCCCTTTTTGGATGTTGGAGGATTCAATTAATTGATTATTTTAATTCTTTTTGGATCAATATAGATCCCCTCCTTACTATGTGCCCCAAATGTTTTCCCTCTGATATAGTGAATGGACACTTCTTCGAGTTTAGAGATATTCCATATAATATGCAATGCTCAAATACTTCCCTCAAATTTTTGATATGTTCTTCTCTAATTTTTGAGTGAATGGTCAAATCGTCTTGATAGACATCCATGAACTTTCCAATTAAGTCTTGAAAAACGTGATCCATTTCTCTTTGGAAAGTTTCTCCAACATTGTTTAATCCAAAAGGTATGTGAATGTATGCATAGGTCTCCCAAGGTGTAACAAAATAATTTTTTGGTATGTCTTCTTCAACATCCAAAACCTGGTGTATCCAGAAAAACCATCAAACATGGATATCAAGGCTAAATCGGTGACCTGTTGTAGAAACATCACCATGTTTGGGAGTGGATAATTGTCTTTGATGATTTCTCTGTTCAAATCTCTGAAATCAACACAAAGGTGAATCTCTCCACTCTTCTTTCTGAATATCAATGGATTTGATATCCACTCTGAATGTCTTATGGGAACAATTGTTCCATCCCTGTTTAGTTTTTTCCAATTCAATATTTAATAGAGGCTTCATTTTATGATTTATCATTCTCATCTTATGCTTGGTAGGTTTTGTTCCTTCTTTAAGGGGTATGATATGTTGAAATATGGACTTGTCATATTCTTTTAGATCATCATAATTCCAAGAAAAAACATCATAAAATTATCTAAACAAAGAAGTATATTGATCAATTTAATGGTGTGTATAGCTAGTGCCAAGATTTACATACTTTGAAAATACATGAGTGTCAATGTTTATCTTTTCTATCTCCTACACCTTCCTGAAATATGTCTCCTCCTTTGTGTCATGAAGTTTTTTTTTATCATGTCTCATGAAAAGAGATTCAAACCCAATACAATATTTTAATATAGATACATGATTTTGATTATCCATGCTTTTAGAATAATCATTCAAATCAACAAGAAAATCAGCCAACTATTCATCATTTTCAGAAACTTGTAGATAATATTGGTTGTCAGGTACTAAAGGCCTGAAAATTATCTTTACACGAAATTTATTTTGACTCTAATAATCATCTGGATTAAATAAGGATGCAACAACCACCGAGGAGTCGTCCTTTTGATTTTTATCTCTAGGGATGAAAGAGATATTAAATGAATTCAAAAAGTCCATAAGTTCATTTACTCTTTTTTCATAATACTTCAGCTTCTCTTTATTTATCTTGTATTTATTTTTAATATGATTTATGACCAGTTCAGAATAGCCAGTCACTATCAAATTTTCAACTTCCATTTGTAATGCAAGATTCATCCCTTGTATCAGTGCTTTGTATTCAACCTCATTATTTGTGCATGGAAATTCTAGTCTGATGGCATGTGGATACATGATTGACTGTAGACTCTTAAAAACAATCCCTACTCCACTTCCATATTGGGAGCAAGAGCAATCAAAGGACATCTTCCAAAAACCTTGAATGATTTTTCCTCTTCTTTCTCTGGAGGGTTGATTTTCTTAGGACTAAGAACAACATAATTTTCAATTCCTACATCAATATAATTTTCCTTCATTTCATTTTCTTTCTTCCTGAAGGATATTGTCTTTCTGGCTTCTCTAGGAATTCTATCCATTGTTTCATCTTTGTTGGGAAACATCATGCAGCTTCCATCATTCATAATATATCCTCCAATCATTGACAACCAATCTATTCCTAAAGTAACTGCATATGTTGGAGGCAAGTCAACCACTGTGATGGTAAAGACTTTTGTTATGTGCGGTGTTTCAATTATCCACGCACAAAAATGTTTAATCACACTATAAGACAAGACCTTTATTGAATTTATTGCATAAATTATTTCACGAGTCTCATAATATTTTTTACACCCCATTCCAAGTGCCTCCATGACTGACAGGGGAACAATATTATTGGTTTCTCCACTATCTATCAAACAATTATGAAATAAAACATCATGGTTCTCTATAGTTATGTGAAACAGTGGAACTTTTCCTTTTAACTTGACTAACGAAGAATTGTGTTATTGCCTGGAATTGGTAACAACAACTTCTATCCTATTACTTGGTTCATCAAGAGTCTTCAAAATGTTCTCTCTTTGTTGTGGAATTTTAACCACTTCTATGAAAGGAAAAGTGATTCTCAACTTAGTCTAATAATCAATCAAATTATAGGTCATTTGTTGTGGATCCTTGGCTTGATTTGAAATTGTTTGTTTCTTTGACATTTATACAACATTTGCTTTTGTATTCTCTTTTTCTTTTACAATATCTTCTTTTGATTTGAATCTATTGACTTGTGTTATCGGTTGCACAACATTTCCTTGGAGAATATTGGCCTCTTCTTGTTTATCGAAAATATAAAAGGATGACTCACCTTCATCCATCTGAACTGATTCTAGAATTTCGTCATGGATGATGTCAGATCCTTGATCGAAATTCTCAAAAATCTCTTCTTCAAAAACTTGTTCCAACACAACAAAATTAGGTTTTTGCATTCTAGGTGCACTTGGCCTATGCTATTCATTTTTGTCATGTGCTCTTCATTTTTGTCTTCATTCCTTGTTCTTTGTCCCTGGAAATTAATTCTTCTTTTCTCATGGGAAGGAAGCCTTGGGTTTTGATTTGTAGGGAAAAAAAATTATCCCATTTTCAAGCATGTTAGCTCATTCTGCATTTGTAGAATGGTTCTATTCATTTTTTTTATTTCCATTATTTGCCTCATCTCTTGAGTTGTGGCAGGGTCATTTCTTACATTAGGGATAACACCCTGGAGGATTCCTCCATCAACACATTGATTTTCAACATTTCTTGATGTGGATGGTCTTGGTTGGGATATAGAAAGAGTACCCATTTCTCTTTGAATTTTACCAAGGATTATGTTAGGATCAACATTGGTTTCAAGAATGAACACTTCCATCTGTTTTTCCCTCTATATGAATTCATGTAAATATTATATATCTGAAGCTCTTATTGCATAATTGACATTTGGATACATTGAATTTTTATAGCTGCCAAATATAACAAGGTCATTGGTCTTTGGTCTTGAGGAATCTGATTCAACGTCTTGAAAAATATTAGGTTAAAATATTTTATTATTTCTCCCTTTCTGATATGTATTCAAGTAAAATTTGTGAAAAATGTATGATAGGCTATAGGATGTGAATACACACTCGTGAACATTCATTCCAAATCATCAAATGAACTAATTGATTGTGTTGGGAGATATAGGTACCATTTGTATGTTTCTCTCGTCAAAGTCTGTAGGAATACTCTGAACATCACGTCGCCATGCTCTATCAAGTGAATATCACAGACAACAAGGAATTGATCCATGTGTATTTTGATATCTACAACTCCATCTCCTAGAAAACTTGGCAATACTCCTTGCGAGAGAGTCAGCAAAGGATGTTGTTCTCCTTGAAGATTGAGTGCATTATTTCTATCCCTCCTCCTTGGGATTCTTTGTCTTTCTTATTGATTTTCTAGAATCTCGTTTCTATCTTCTCTGTCACCCATGGTTAAGGTATCTCTTATCCTTGATCTTTCATTGACTTCTTGAGATTGAAAGTTTTTACTCTTACTTCTTATGATTGGACCTTTGTAAGTTTCCAATTTTTTCTTGGATTCAATTCCTTCTTCTTTGTCTCCTCGTGATTTATCTTTATTCTTCACGAGTAAATGTCTCCTTGAATTCTCAAGCTCTTCTCGGATTTTAATTGTTGTTAGTACCAAATTGTAGAATTAATGAAAAACACTTTGATTTCCAAGACCAACTTGTAATTGGGGTTGATTTGGCTAAGGTTGGGTCATTAGAATTTTGGTCTACAAAACCAACCTTTTTTTCTCCCCATTATGGTGTCCAAAAATGTTGATGTTCAAATTGGCCAAGATCCAAAAATAAACCTCATACTCCTCTGTATTTTCTTAAATATAATCTTGATATCCTTGAACTAAAGTTTCAAAATGGGAGAAAATTGAATAGCAAACCCAAATATGTATTGCTCAATAAAAATGTAAAATATTACAAATCGAAAGATAATATATTCACAAAGAGAATTATTGAGAAGAGGACCAGGGCACTTCAAATATTAAAATACAATACATGCAGGATATTGTATATAAATAAAATAACGATTATATGAAAAATGATAAAATTCTCACATCCATCACAACATCATAATTTTGATCATATTCATAGGAAGGAAAGACACGAATCCACAATTGAGAGAAATTTAAATGAGTATTTCATTCAAAACATGATATAATATGGTAGGAATACTTCAAACATCCAATTCTCAATAACTTAGAGTTTCAGAGGTCATTGAAATTACACCCCAAAAAATGTTTCTTGGGAGTCCAAAAATAATAATCTTAAAAAAAAAATTTCAATAAAAATAAAATAGCATTCGTCCAAATGGATTGGGATGGGGCTCACGTGGACCTTAAAATGAAATTGAAACAGAGATGACCCTAAAAAGAAGAAATAAGGAAACGATCAGAAATATGTTATGTTTTCTCAAGAGAGACAAGACACAATTGGGTGAATCATGAATGAGATGAATAAAAGAATAGAAAAATTATGAAGGACGTGATTGGGTTTACTCACTGTGATGGATATATCCTCTCTCTCATTATCTGTTGGCCAATGTTCCTTTTGTATTCTCTTTTATTGGGATTCTATGATTAGTTGTAACCACCATTTCTTGATCTTCCTTATTTATTTTTATTAAATCTTGCTTTAACCAATTTTCAATGTAATCCCTCATTGGTGCGACAGTTATCTCTTGCCTTACTCTTATGTCGAATAATAAATCCTCTATTTCTCAGTATTCAATTTAAATTCGATGTAAATTATATTATATATCCTCATTCTTCCTGACGTAATTAACTTATAACCAACTTTCTACTTCAAACTCAGAATACTCTGTCAAACTATTATATCTTTTGATCGATGCAGATTTCAATGATTCCAACATTTCCTCTAATTGTTCCTTGGACATGAATACAAAATTTAAAATTATCTTCAGGTCATCAATTTCTTTGGTTGTTCCATCTTGATCCAAATCAACTAATTTTAGATAACATTATCCCCTTTTGACACTTATAGTGTCAAAATCAGCCAATATTTCTTTTAAGCATTTTAATCTTTTAATCCAACAAGATTTTAATTTTTTTATACGGACTAGGGAGGGTAGGTATTCTTATTTTCTTTTAAGATCACTCATATTTGAAACTTTAATAACAAAAGTATTAATTTCCCCTTTATAAAACTCCTCATAATTTTCCAAATCATCTTGAATGAACTATTTCAAATTTGTCATTTTTTATTCCAAAGAAACAAAACTATTCACTAGTTCCCATGTATCAAGATTTAAAGACATTCTCTTCTCAATATTTTTCCCAACATACCTTCTTACTACAGCAAGTAATTTTGATGCCCATCTCAATTTTGAACTAGATGTTGGTTTTCCCTCAAGAGTCTTCCATGTTTTCATTGTAATGATTGGGCTTGCGAATATGGGTGCAGGCATTAAGGAAACCTCCAATTCTTTAATCATGTCCTTGAGAATAGCATTTTCACTCTCCATATCACCTACGGACATTTTAAGGGCTTTGCCTAAATCTTCAAGGATTTTGCACAATATTTGATGGAGAAACTCTATTTAGGTCAATTTTTTAGCTTAGTTTTCCTTGATATTTTTTATTTCTTACATTAGTTTACTAAAACACTAATTTCTTTGAAAATTTATCAAACAGACTATGCAGACTCATGGAATCATCAAATAAAATTGGTTCTTGTGTGACCATTTTTACTACAACTTCGCTACTTTCTTGCACTCTTTGCTCGTCATCGGGGAATTTTGTGTCTTCAATGTTTGCATCAAGATCCATGTCTTCAAGAGAGATTTCATCTTCAAGTTCAACCTTGTTCTCTTCTTCCTGATTTGTTTCTCTTTTTCTCTTAGTAACCAGAATTTTATGAGGTCGCTCCATACTTCCCTTAGGAAGGTTAGGGTCACCTTCGTCATTGGAGTTGTCAATTGAGGATTTCTTCTTCTCTTGAGCTATAGATTAGGTTATTTGTTTTGATGGGCCACGTTTTTTTGAAACATTGGAAGGTCATGTAGTCCTTTAATTTACAACTTTTCCATGTTGTTGATGTGGTTCAGTGGTGTTGACCTTAGTTTCAATATCTTCCTAATTCCTTTCAATGGGAAGCACCTAAGGACTCTGGTTATCCCCTTCTTCTTCTTCAAATAAAGAAGTATTTTCAAAAGAAATAATTTACCTCAAAAAAATCATGTGATTCATGAATGTCTAGCAAGGGCTGAACCCTTTTACTTCATCTGCTAACTTCAAGTTAAATTGGTCAAATTGAACAGAAAAAGAATCAATGTTTGTAATGTTTTGCAATACAATTTCTCCAATCTTCTAGGGAAGAGGGATTAATTTCCTTTTCCTTTTTTCAAGAAAGAAATGAGACCAAAATCTATGTTGTTTGCACACTTCTACTACAAACATTTTATCTGACACATAGTATGGTAGGTATGATGGTTTTTCTTTAGAGAAATAAACCTAGATGACACTAAATTGTTCCATTTCTTCAAAATTTCGTCTTTTGTCTATAAATGGTGTTGCTTCTAAAGACAGTCTTGAGGTACTTGACCCAAAAAACATCTTCTTAAAAGGAGAAACAAATGAATCATGTACTTCGTAAAAATGGCACATAGCCTTTTGTTTCCGTCAGGCAAGGTACCATGTGTGTACTAAGTCAATTTTGGAATTGACATCTTTTGGTAAATGAAACCATTTAAAAACATGATAGTATGTGATAGAAAAGATTAAATACAAAGACATATAAAATTTTGTGTTCTGACTTTAATTTGATAATTCAAATTTTGTTCACCAGAAATAATCTTCGCCCAATTGAAAATTGTTTTTTCATGAATGGAGAAATATAATATGTATAGAGTCAAATGAGGAATTGTATAAGTTGATTCTTTTTCTGCGACCCAAGTGAAATTACATTTCATTTCTCGATAAGGATACCTTAGCAAATTAACCTGGATAGTGGTTAAGTCTTCTGGCATCATGGCCAGATCTTCAAGATATTCTTGCAAGAACTCGAGTCCACCATTTCTCTCCTTTAAGAACTCTTTAGCTTCATCCCCTTTAAATGTAAATTTTGGCTCTGGAAATCTAACCATTCTTCTAAAAATGAAAGGACTTAAAGAAATTGGGGATTCGCCATGAAGCTGAATTATCCATTGGTTTTTATCACACTTCTCTATACACCAAGAAACTTGTTCTTTGTAGTTGAATACTTCAGGAACACAACTTGTTGAAGCAATCCTGGATGTCCAAATATGATTATAACTTCTCTCAGGGAGCGGAAATGTCGAAGAATACTTATAGGCTCTTAATAACTAGAATTTTTGGTCCTCTCGTCCAAAAGTATTGAGTGTATCTTCGTAGAAATGCTCTATCCTCCTAGTTTTCATGCTAAGTGAAGTTCACAAACTATTGTGAAATTCATTTTTTCAAAATTTTGTTATCAAAGTAATCCTATTTATTATACAATACTTTGAAAACTTTGGCTTGAAGAAATGTTAATATGAAACAACCTTAGAATTAATTGATGGAAGTCTCGAGAACGACGTCATTAATTACAGAATTTTTAGACTTAACCATTTGTTATATTCATGAGATTCACATTAAATATTTATTGGAGAATGCGATAATATGAAAAAAGGATTTACCGCGGGGTGGCGGAGGATCGGGGGTAAATGCAAGAGAAGATAGAGTGATCGTGAACCCGCGGAAACACAGTGAAAGCTCCTGAAAATGACTAAGTATGAGAACTCAATCAGGATCAGGGGTAAGTGCAACTCACAAATGAAATCAATATGAACCTGTGGACTCGCATAGAGAACTTCAAGAAAATATTCTCTAAGTGTTGGTATAAAATGAGGGCAGCGGAACAAGAGAGTGCACTTAGAAGGTTGTGGAGCTTTGGAATTTGAAAAAAGATAAGTGATGAACCCGTGAGATAAAAAAATAATCTAATTATTGGTGTGAAATGGATACGGTGGAATGGAAGGGTGCATTCTGGAGAAGGCGTAACTTTGTACAAATATGAAAATTACTCATGGACCTGTGACAAAACAAAAAAAAATCTAAGCGTGGGAAATATACAAAGGAAAATTTATGAAAGACTTAATGCACTTATATGGGTCAACAATTACCACTTTGATTTTCCTGGAAGTCATCCTTTCAACCCAATCTACCAAAGGTCATGTTTCCCATGTCTTTTAGTTCTGGACCGCTTCTGCAAAATTGTTTCTTCTGCTAAATCTTCCTGACCATCTGGTGATAAGTCCTCTATGGAAGGTAGGACCTGCTCTTCCTCCTGATCCAACATGGAAGTCTCATAGAGTTTGATATTCTCCACATTCATTATTGAGTAAATGTGCATGTATGGGGATATATTGAGTCTGTAGGAATTATCTCCCACCATGTCCAATACCTCAAAAGGACCATACCACAGAGCCTTGATTTTCTTACTAGGACCATGTATTATTTCCTTATTCAACTATAACCATACTTTGTCTCCCACTCTAAATGTTCTCTCTATTTTGTGTTGGTCATTCCTAACCTTGTACTTTTCATGTGACTTCATCAATGTCTCTTTTACTTGCAAATGGATCTATCTGATCTTCTCAACATTTTTTTTTTATTTTAATGCATCTCATGTGAGGTCCTCCCTTACTCCTCCTTGTTTTCCATATACAAAATCTAAGGATGAAGGTGGAAAATACCCAAAGCAAGTTTCAAAAGGTGACTTACCAGTAGAAGTTTGGACTACTCTGTTATAAGAGTGTTGTATATAGATCAAATTTGGATCACAGGTCTTCGGATGATTCTGATTATAATCCCTCAAAAGTTGCACCAAAGTCTTGTTGACTACTAATGTCTTCCCATCTATCTATGGATGGAATTTTGTAGACCTCTTCAACTTAGTGTCCATATTCTCCCACAATGTAGTCCAAAATGCACTGAGAAATATAGTATCCCTATTTGAGATGATGTTCCTTGGTTTCCCAAAGTGAACCCAGAACTATTCAAAGAACAAGTTTGATGTTGTTTGTCCCTTGATGGTCTTTTTACAAGGCATGACCACAAATAAATATTCATGTCCCTTATGCGGTTGGTAAACCTCCCACAAAATCCACAGAAATGCTTTCCCAAGGTCGAGTGGGTATAGGAAAGGGATGGTATGGACCTTACTTCATGTTACTGGCCTTGTTGGTACAAAAAAGTATACATCCTATAATATATTGTGCTACATCTTATTGCATTATGGGACAATACACATACCTTTGTAAATTGGCAATTTTCTTCCCAACACCAAAATTCCTTGCAACCTTGGAGGTGTGAGCCTCTCTAATGAGATATAGTTGTTCACATTTAGGGACACAAAGCTTGTCAATATTGTAGAGTAAACCATTATGGAAATGATAGCCAACCTTTTCCTCACCTTATTTTATATTAATTTGGCCCTACAGTTGTTGAAACACCTCCTTGAAGTCATCATCTTCTATGTATGCCTCTTTGTATGCATCATGGGTAAAAGTACATCAGAGTTCCCAAATTTGTACTCTTGGATGTGGTGGTCGTGAAAGAATGGCTTCCAACTTGTTTGTGTTTCCCTTATTATAATTGATGACTAGATGAAATTGTATTAAAAACCCCATCCACTTGTAATTCCTGGTTTTTTGTAGCTTACTCTAGGCCTGTAAACACTGGAGTGGTTGGTGATATCTATGGATAATGGTATCCTTTCCCATTATATAGTGCTTCCACTTATTGGAAGCTTTAACCAGGGCATATAATTCATTTTCATAGGTAGGTTAGTTGAGAACCACCCAATGAAATACTTCAGAATGATAGCAGACTAGCCTTCCTCCCTGCATTAGTATTTCTCCCTTGGCATACCCAATTTCATCCATCTCCACTTCAAAGGGATTATGAAATTTTGGTAGAGTGAGCATTGATGCTTGACTGATCTTTATTTTAAACTCATAAAAGGCCTTCTTCTAATCCTTCCCCCACTGGCTGTTATGGCGTACAGTGGTGCAGCTCCACTGAAAATGAAGCTATGAAATTCCATAAGTATTATGTTTCCCCAAAAAAGATCCTAACTTTAGTGAAATTTGTAGGAAATGTCCATCTCATGATGGCCTCCATATTTTTGGGATCTATCTTGAAATCCCCTTCACCAATCACATACCCCAAATACACCAAAGGTTGCTGAGAAAACTCACTTTTATTGAGAATGGCCAGCATTTGGTGTTTTTTTGGAATCTCTAACACCTGCATAAGATGTGAGATGTGTTCCTCCAAAGCAGCGTTATAAAACAATATATCATCAAAATAAACAATAACAAATGAATCTAGATCAGGGCATACAACATCATTCATTAGTCTCATAAATGTAGTCGGTGTGTTCCATAAACCGAATGGAATAACCAACCACTCATACAAACATTTCCTTTTCTTGAAGGAAATATTCTAGGTATCTTCTTCTTTGAATCGTACTTGGTGAAATCCTGATTTCAAATCCATCTTAGTGAAGTTCTTAGCATGTTGCAGTTGGTCCAACATATCATCTGTTGGATTAATGAGAGGGGGTGTGAATCAGTAATAGGGAAATTTAATTCTTTTTCACCATAAAATGCAAGTGTTATATCAATGTATCATTATCATCCAATAGTTGCAGAGTAAATAAACAATGAACAAATGAGCAATCACACACATACACAGTACATCAGTGTTTTACATGGAAATCCAAAGTGGGAGAAAACCACAAAATGTTTTTTCTTATATGTATTTAAGAATTACATTCATTGGAAGCACCAACTTCCTTTGTTTTCCAGCTACAACTGGAAGGAGGCTCCAACCCCCTAGTTTCTCAGGCTATAACCTGAGGGAAGCTCCAACTCCCCAATTCTCTGGCTACAACCAGAAAGAGGCTACAACCCCCTATGTTATCCGACTACAACTAGAAGGTGGCTACAACCACCTGTCCTTTCCTCGTCCAACTTCCCTAACGTATAAGTAGAATGATGGAACCACTTTCACACTATCACTGTGAGATATATTGTTGTAAACCTGTACCAATCAACCTGCACCAAACAACCTGTACCAATAACCTGAATTGTGCATCAACCTGTAATCAACCTATACTATAAACAAGTGCATCAACCATGCACCAACATGTACATCAACTTGTCATCAACCTGTAATCAGCATTTACCATAAACAAGTGCATCAACCATGCACCAACCTGTACCTCAACCTGTACCATAAACGAGTGCATCAACCATGCACCAAATATATACCAATCATGCATCAAATACACATTAACTATGACTCATCAAGATGTACCAACATCATCAACTATACACCTCATGTATGTTCCAACTCATCAACTACTTGTCTCAACCATGTACCCAACATCTACTTGAACCATAAACCAAATACATATACCAATATAACCATCAAAATTTCTCTAGAAATACATCACACTATCCATAACCAAATACCATAAACCATTACATCAAACCATGTGCCACAACCTCACTATTGAACAATCTCTATCTGTAACATACTTCAACCAAAATCCCTCATCAATTTCATCATCCAAATCTGATTTGTAACTTTGTAATAGACCTGGTGTATATGATCACATACCTGAAAACCTTCCTTAACTTTAACAACAAGAGACTAGAATTTTATCAAACTTTACTTTAGTCTCACATGACTAATTTTGGATTAGTCAACAACCCTAACTTGCAATAATCATAACTATGTACCTATAATGAACAAAGATCTAAAAATTTTACAAAATGTTCTTCAACGTATTTTATGCAATTCCTCCAAATTTCACTACTTGGAACCTCTCAAAAAAGGAGTTATAGAAAAAATGTCATACCTTGTTGAATTCTGGCTTATTCTAGAGAGTGAACTTGTAGAGCATTCCCCACATGGAATATTTGTTGTATGGATCTGAAAATTGTACACAGAATACTAAATATTATACTCTAACCAACACATGTGGTCGTACCTAATTTGGATCTGTTATGAAGAAGTTATGAAGTTTTTACCCAAAACACTTGTTTTAGACTAGTTTCAGGACTAGCCACAAACCCTATTTTCCATGGAGTGTAACTCCAAAAATACAATGACCCACAATTTTAAATTTGTACCCCAACTACTTGGATATGTTTCCTCAATGGCCTCCCAATTTCATGGTCTGAATCATTCTAGAAAAAAGTTATTGCAAAAATGGTGAGATGACCTGTAAATAACATACCTTAGAAAGCATCATCAAAAGAAGTTATCCTCCCTTGAATTTCATCCTTATTTACTTCACCTTCCCTCTAAAATTTAGTTTAGATATCCTTTGGTTACCTTAGTCACCTATAGGTATTCAATATTCTCAAGTGCGATTAAAATGAGAGAGCCTTGCCTCTTATTTATGTTTGGTATCTGTTATATTCTTTGCATGAGTAGTAGTGTATGTGTTGTGTTGGGCGTGCAGGGGGGTTAAATGAGGGGGAGTTAGGGCCCCCTTGGGGGTTGCAGGGGGTGAATCCCCCCACGCGGGGGTTAAGGGGAAGCGCCCATGAAAAAAAAATTACCTCGAGAAACGTGTCACATATTTAGGTGGTTTTACGACACGTGGATTTTTGTCGATGGTTTTCTATTTTCGGTTAAGGAATTAGGGTTGTTGACTAATCCGGGTCATTTGGTTAGGGTTTTGGATGCCACTGGATCCTATATGTATATTTTATTGTAAACAATGTATCATGATGAATGAATATAGAATATGTTGGTTTTCCCGGTTTGGGTTTCTAGGGGAAAAATCTCTATGTAATGTTTGTATTTTCCATTGTATATTTTATTTTCTTTTACTGAAAATCTGTTTGCAGTAAATATTGTACAAGGTTAAAATCTACATTTGTTATCATATCTTTGTTGGCTTTAGGGGGACGCCTTTGTGGTCAAGGGTTTGGTTCGGGACTGTGATAAGCCTTGTTACAGTGGGAGATCTGTGGTATTGATTTTTCAAGTGAAAAGAAATGGAAAGCAATTTGAAGATGGAGATCGAGAAGTTTAATGGGAAAAGTTTTGAGTTGTGGAATATCAAGATGGAAGATCTGTTGGTGGATAGAGATCAGTGGATCATGGTAGATACAGGTACTGCACCTACAGGAACTTCAGCAGATGACTTGAAAAATTTGGATCGGAAGGCAAAGATCACAATCTGACTGTGTCTCTCCGATTCAGTATTACTGAATGTGTCAAAGGAAGCTACAACCAAGGATTTATGGGAAAATTTGGAAAAGTTGTATCAGTCTAAGTCCCTAGTAAATAAACTATTCCTGAGAAATAAGTTGTATAACTCGAGGATGCGAGATGGAGACTCAGTGGCAGAGCATTTGAACGCCTTAAATACTGTGGTAAGACAGTTAGTATATGTTGAGATTAAAATTTTAGATGAATATAAATGTATCAGTTTACTGTGTTCTTTACCAGACTCATGGGAGAGACTCGGGGAATAGTCTAGTTGTTTCCATAGGTAGTAATACAACTTCCTTGAAGTTTGATGAAGTAGCCTCATCCTTGTTTTCGGAGGAGATGAGATGGAAGAATATATCTAAGTTATCAAGTGGAAGATCTAAGTCTAAGGGTAGATCTAAATCTTCTGGAAAGTTTGTAAAGGTATGTTGGAGATGTGGAATAGAAAGGCACTACAAGAAGCAGTGTAGATCCAAAGTTGAAAATAAGGGATCTAAAGAATCTCCTTCTACAGAAGAAAATACCTCCAAGGAAGAAGGAGGGTATGTGTACTTGGCTTCTTCAAGTAAGCATGCATATCATGAGGAATGGTTGGTTGACTCAGGTGCATCCTTTCATATGACTCCCCACAGGGAGTGGTTCTGTGAATATGAAAGGTATGATGGAGGTAATGTTTTCTTAGGTGATGATTTGACAACCAGAATCATAGGACGAGGAAAATTCAAGTTGAAGCTCATCTATGGAAGGATTAGAACACTACATGGTGTTCTTCACAACCCAAGTTTGGCTAGAAATTTGATTTTTGTAAGAAAAATAGACGATGCAGGGGTAAAAACAATATTTGAAAAGGAAACCTGCAAGATGGTTAGAGGAGTAATGGTGTTGTTGGAGGGATTTCGGTTTGTAAATATGTATAAGCTACAAGGAAGAACTATTAGTGATGGGTGTAATAGTTCCATTGTTCTTGATATTGGATCTAAAGAAGAAATAACTTCTACAGCCTCTGGAGAAAAGGTTATGTTGTGGCATCAAAGACTGGGGCATATCGGAGAGAAGGGTTTTCGACTACTACACAGTAAAGTTATGGTTGAAGGTATGTATAAATGCTCTCTAGATTTTGATTTATGTGAACATTGTCTATATGGGAAGAAGAATTGGGTAAGATTCCCCTCTCGTGCAACGAGGGCAGAAGGAATTTTATAGTTAGTTCGCAGTGATGTTTTTGGACCTATGTTGATCCCGTCATTAGGAAAATCTGTGTACTATGTCTCATTTATAGATGAATTATCGAGGAATACTTGGATATTTTTCCTCAGGAAGAAATCTGAAGTCTTTGACAGGTTTAAAGAGTTTAATGCTCTTGTTGAGAATCAAACAGAGAAAATAATTAAGGTGTTGAGGATAGATAATGGCAGAGAGTTCTGCGGGAATGAATTTGAAGAATTATGTAAGAAGTGTGGTATAGAAAGGCAGAATCCTACTCCATATACACCTCAGCAAAATGGAGTTGCAGAAAGGATGAACATGATGTTGATGGAAAAAGCAAGGTGCATGCTCATTGGTACTGGGTTAGGGAAAGAATTATGGGGAGAGGAAGTGGGTATTGCATGTTACCTAGTCAATAGATCACCTTCATCAGGGTTGGATGAAAATACTCCAGAAGAGGTATGGAATGGTAAGTAACCTTCTCTCACACATCTCAAGGTATTTGGTTTTGATGCATATGTTCATGTTCCAAATGAAAACAAGATTAAGCTAGATAAGAATGTCGAAAAGTGTATCTTTATTGGATATAAAGATGGTCTCAAAGGTTATAAGCTTTGGAACCTATTGGCCCTTGACCAAGTTTTGAGGATCCTTGGTCATGTTTGACCTATTTTGGGGACTTCGACAGGTTTTTGAAGGCGAAGTGCAAGTTGAAGCAGAGATCGCGGGATCTCAGCCCATTTTTAGGGATTTTTGGGTTTTGGGATTATGTAACGGGTATGGGGATGTCGGCCCATGGGTTTACCCATTTTTATGCCCTCTTTGTAATGTTTAAATAGAATTCTAGATGATGTAAGAGAAGAGGGGAAGAAGAGGTTTTTGGTGTTATGCTAAGTGCAAGTGATGATTGTAAATTCTTTGTGCATGTTGTGTGAGTTTTGCAAGGATAAGAGAAAGAGATTGTAAGAGACTACGAAGAGGCTATGTGTTGTAACTCAGGGAAGGAGGATCTAGCATAGTGCGCGTAGATCTCATGTCCTTTGCAAAGTAAGATATCATGTCTCTGTGCATGTAGAATATTGACAGAAAGAAATAAAGAAGAAGAGTTGGTGAAGGTAGCCCCAGGGTGGAGGTGAACCATATATTTCTCGTGTTGTGGTTTATTTGTGCTTTATGGTTGTTCTCTTGTTTATGTGGTTAAATGCTTAGTGCATTGATATATGCTTAGACGATTCTAATATGATAGCTTAGTGTTGAATAATGTGAATGAATTCTATATCTAATCTATGTTGGTATGCTTAGTGCTTGAATCTATTGGACCTGTGTGAATACTATGTTGATCTATTATTAGGGTTTAGCTGCATTGTAGACTAAGACTGAATATTAATGAAATATAACTACTAAGTGATCTGTTAATGTGTTACAATCACATATCTGTGTCCCAGCTAAGGTTGCGGATATTTGAATCATGCAACCACCCCTGCCTCTACCTCGGGTGAGACTTCATTTGCTTTGCAGGTGTTGCCGAAAGGGCCAGTAGTTAGGGTTTTTTTAGTGTGTTTTTGTAAGCGTTGAACCCTGGGTATACCCCTGTGCCAACAAATGGTTTCATTGCCAGGACCTTAAACTATGATTGTTGGGAACTATATAAAAGATAAATCTATGTGCGTAGATCTGTTTCCCTAGTGCACAGTATTCTACTTGACCTGTGAAGCTCTATGCCAAGAAGAAAATTCAAATCTGAAGAAAAGAGGTAAGACCTGAAATCTTTGTGCTCTGATAAAGGTAAGAACAATGAAAAGTTTTGATTGAAAAGGTAATATAAGTGGACATTTTTGTTTCAAAAGTATAGATCTAGGTATGTTTGATAAATTTTGTCCTATCTTGGAAAGTAGGGCACAACTAGATGAAATAAAGTTTGATATGAGTAGATTTGACAAAAATAGTGAAAGATATGTTATTCCTATGCATAAAAATAATGTTTGGACTAACAAATGGATGCAGGATCCTACAAAGAATTTTTTGCAGGCTATCTACTATGATCCTAGTGTGCAGTACAGGAAAGACTGGGGATCATTTCAAAGAAAGAGAGGATTAACTCTTTGTTACAATTGCAGAAGACCGGGACATCTTACTAAGGAATGCCCTGGTAGAAGACTTAGTTGTATTTGTTGTAAAGTTATGGATCATGAAGTTTTAGAATTCCCTAGAATGATTGCTAAGCTTGACAGAATGAATATGAGACAAGAAAACCCTAAGGAAGTTCAAGAAACTAAGACCATGGCAGAACCCTGGAAAGAATCAGAGAATGTATTGCTACAAATGAAAGAAACCCTAAATGATCACATAAATATCAACTTATCAGAGATATTCCAAGAAAAAGAATGCATAGAAGCAAGAATAGAACACTTCGACATTGATTGTGCTTTGGATGAAGAAACACAGGTAAATATCATGACAGAAAGAACTTGGGAAACTTTAGGAAAGCTTGTTATGATTCCTTCATTGGGAGGAATAGGATTATTTAGAGGAAAGTTGATAACCCTGTGTGGAAGACTCACCCAGATATCTATGAGTGCTCAAGGAACCTCAACAAAGGAATATTTTGAGATTGTTAAATTTATTGAGAACATGCAAGATATCAAATATAATAAATACGCAGAACAGAAATAAAATGCTAGAAATGGCAGAATAACAGTAATATAACCAGCATAATCTCCACAATAACATAGAAATAATATGAGAACAACAACTGAAATAGCACTTTGATTCAGAAAGCAATGTTCACAGACCTCTTCGAGGGGGAAACCTCCAGTCGAGCAACGCTCTGTTTCAATAATCTCCAAGCTAGGGTTTTCATACCCTCGACCCTTATTTATACTAAATATGTCTATTAAGAGAAGCATCTAGAGGAAGATCCTTCTAGAAGTGG
>SNQJ01S0105633.1:9038-21768 GCA_010110895.2 Picea sitchensis
ATTGTATTTCTATACTAAAAAACATTGAGAGAAGTGTTCCAAGATCACCCTAGTTTTGATGACTTAGGAGGTTAGGAAGGTCGGTAATGTGGAAAATATTTTTAAATTGGATCTAATATGGGTATAGGCAGGGAAATTCAACAGGAAGTGTTTTTCATCTTCTACCTGCTTAGTGTCACAAAGGTGACACATTCTCTCATCCCATGGTGTTTTGAGAGTTTTCCAATGCCCAGTTTCACTATGTAGCTCGTGAGAGTTTGTTCTTATTTTAGCAATGTTGATTTTCTTCTCTTCATTTTTGAAAACTAAAAGGTAATTTTGATCTTCTAAATTAGGTTGACCACCTCCTTGTAGTATCTTAATTTCCTTTTATCCACTAATTCTTTATCACACCACATATTCTCCTTAAATTTACAAGTGATAATTTTTGTAATATTATCGATATTTTGCATGATGGCTTCTTCTTGTATTCCCTAACGATTTAACCAAGATTTGACATTTTTATGGAATCTCTGCTTGAGTCGTGGTGGTTTTGGCTAGATTTTGAAGCAATTTTGGGGAGTCTCTTGTCATCCATCTTGTTTATATTGTTCTTGTACATTAGGTATCTAATTATAGCAATGCTCTCAATGGGGGAAAGGTTTTCTTCTATGAGGATATGATAGGGTGTATTTTATTTAATTTTTAGATTATAAGTTATAAAATTATCTTGTATGTGTTCTATATTTCTCCAGGATTCTATAGATATACTACAACCCCAAACTTCACATCCATATAAGATAAATGGAGTGACAAGAGTCTGAAAGAGGAGTTTTTTTAATCCTGAAGTGAAAGGTCTGCTGATTTACAATTGTTTTCAATCCCATAATAAGTTTTCCACCCTCCATTTATCTTTTTTTCAAATTGACCTTGTGGCGGATATCAATTCCAAGATACTTGTATGAATGCACTTCCTCCAAACTATTGTTGTCATAAACAAAAGTATCGTAGGTGATCCTTTTGGATTTAATTATCATAATATTTGTTTTGTCAGTGTTCATAGTCATGCCCATGCTAGAGAAGAAGTCCTTGAGAGTTATTAGTTGCTTACCTAGGTCATATGGAATCTTCGCCATAAGAACAATATCATCAACATAAGGAAGGAGGATGATGACTATACTAGCGAGAGTCGGGTCAACACGACCTGCATCCTCCGAACAATCTTCTAACTTATCAATATAGATTCTGAAAAGGGCAAGAGATAGGGGACAACCTTGCTTGACTCTTATATTATAGTTAATTTATTCCGACCAGCCCTCAGTGTTCCTAAAATTGGTAATAAATTTCTCATATAGCCTTACTGCAACAACTATTAACTCAAAAGGGACTTTAAGCGATTATAACCTATTCCAGAGGTTAGTTTCGGGCACAATGTCAAAATATTTTATAAAATCAACGAAACAACAAAGGAGTTCGGTTTTATCATTAAGACACTCCTCTACAATGATCGTAAATGTAACAAGGTGGCCCACAGTGGAATGGTAGCCTCAACCCAGCCTGACCTCTAGCTCTTTTTCCATGGATTTCTAGCCATGTGTTGATCTTCTTTTCCAAAATACTTCCATATAGCTTAGCTAAAATGGGGCTAACCATAATGGTTCGATAATTAGAGGGATTGATTTTATCCCCACTTTTAAAAATAGGTACAATGAGGCTTTGAGTCCAAGGTTTTGGGAAGCCTTGTTGGATAGCTAAATTGAAGAGCTTATGTACATGAGGGATGAGAATTGGTCCTCCAATTTTTAATATTTCAGCTTGGTAACCTTCAATGTCCTTAGCTTTTCCTTTTGAGAGTTGCTTAACCCAAAACTCATTGTCTTATATAGAAAAAATTTCATCCTTTGTATAGTTGTTTGGCATATTTTCCACGATGTTAGGGGATTCATATAGATTTTTGAGGTAGAAATTCCAATCCTTCAAGGGAATCCTATTATTTTCTTTAGTTTTACGAGTTAGAATTTGTCTCCAGAATTTCTTAGGATCTATCTTAAATAGGTGCAAAAGATTCTCTTGCTTTCTATGTATATAATCTTTTTTTTTTTAATCGTTTAATTAAGGTTTTGTATCTATTTATTTTATTAGATTTTAAAGATGCATTGGAAGCATCCCCAATGGATTTTCTAGAAATTTTACATTCATTATCGTACTTTATGAGATTTAATGATATACAATTTTACAATATATAAATAAGCATATATTTAATAAATTTAAAAAAACATTATTAATATGCCAAACATATATATTCACGTATATCAAATATATTAATATTAATGTAATTATTATTAGTTAAAAAAATTCACAAATCTGAGAATGCAAGTTTTCACAATTAGACATAATGTCTCTTGTCGCACAAACAAGGGGACCCCATACACTAATTTGGTGTTTGGCTTGGTTGTGACCTTAAAAATAGAAAGAATAGATAGATAGAAAATACTTATGGATGTGTACATGGTTTTCAAAATGTCCAACATTTCAAGTGGACACTCCACCAATAATCAGGGACAACAAAAATCTCATATGTAGGAAACAAGTGTCGAGGTTTGGTATTTAAAGACTTGGATAGGAAGGTGACCGTTGAGTTAGAATTACGTAAAGAATTAAACAATAGAATCAACATGGCCGTTGAGATTAATTAAAGAATTCGATAGGTTGGAAATGAATTAATAATAATATTAGAAATGTTTAATAATATCAGGGAAACTGAAGTAATGATGTGTTTGGATTAGTCATAATAAGGAAGAAAATGGTGTCCCTGTAAATTAATATTGGAAGATAATAATGATATGATAGTATTATATAATAATATGGTATAATAATATAATCTAATCTAATAATGAAAATACCAAAGATAATATAATGGTGATGGCGTAGATTACTAATTAATGAAAGATGATAATATTGGTAAGCTAATACTATAATATAATGTATTAATATAATATAATACAATAATGAAAATGAAAATGATATAAAATGAATAAATTGAATAAACCTAGAGCAATTGAAGAGAAAAGAGAAGGCTTTCACATGATAAGAAAAATGAGATAGAAGAATCCAAAAGAATGCAAGGAAACAAAATCAATGAAGAATGAAAGGGGAGGGGGCGAAATTGATCCATGTGGATATTGGTGTCCACCCACCTATTCGAAACTGGCTCATCTTGACAATTTTTAGTTCAACATGTTCTTCTGTACTTGTTTGTAACTGTGGGTTCTACACTTCTGGGGTTGTCTAAAGCCCTACACATCTTCCAGGAGGAGATTGGTGGCCTACCACCTAATCCAAGTATCTTATTGTTACACATTATTTTAGTCATTCTAATGATGATATCATAGGCATGTGTTCAGGCTCCCAACATGATTTTTTGCCTGAGAAAAACAACTTCTTTCCTCCTCTACAAGGTTGTTTTTTAGAAAGGGTCCGCAGGCTGCTCACACTATATAGTGCATAAATCTATCATTTTAGCAGGCTGCTCTATGGCTGGCCCGTGGGATTTCCATAGGCTGCTACATAGGCAAGGTGCAGCGACGTTCCAAAGCTAAAAGAGGAAAGAGGTTTCACGAAGTTTCTAGAAGGGGAATCTTCTAGAATGTGAGGTGGCATCCATGTAGTTGCGATCCTACTAGTTTCTCTGATTTGGTGGGATCATCCTCATCCTTTTAACCACTTCATCTTCTCCTATATAATCATGGGCTTCTCATGGAAAAGGTTAAGAAAGAAGAAGTAAGATTAAGTAGAGAATTGATGAAAGAATAGGTTGAAGACTGTGTGAAGAATCCTTCTCTTACTGATGCTTGAGGCCTCCATTTGTCCATCAAGCTTTTGTGGATCATCTTCATGGGAATTTCGGAGCAAGTGTATGTGTGTGTTGGAACAAAGGACCAATAAAAGGGAATTTGCGACATCAAGGCGATTCGGTTGTATCTTCTACTTTTTATTAGTATAATACGGTGACACGTCTCTTTCCCATAAAATGATTAATGTTTTATTACATGACTCCTTGATCACATGTTTAGGTTGTCATTGAATTCTACTATTATTTCTTTCACGTTGGTTGGTTTTTGTTGCCACAGATTTGATTCTACAAGAGCACTGGAGTGAAACAGGGACACAAAAGATATAAGGAAGTGATTCGTAAGGTATGTTTTCTATTCCTCTTTGGATAGTAAACTCAATGATTGCAACTTAGGGAAAGCATCTTGTTCTATCTCGTTTTGTTCTAGATCAAGGTGGATTTAGGGGGATCAGTTCATGTCCGCATCTACCGATTTACCCAATAACAAAATTGGCAACTCCACTGGGGAAAACAACTTGATTGTTGTTTTTGTTGGCCATTTACTTATGACCTATTCTTTTTACTTCATATCAATCTCTGAGTCTCTGGGAGACCCATTCACTCTCCCCGGGTTTAAAATTCCACCTAGATGTTTTTCCTTTTTCCCCAAATTTCTTGTTTTTTCAAACACGTCTGCACTGCACCTTATAGATAGCCTGTAGAAACCATTCATTTCCGCACCCTGGTGGTTTTTTTCAACGCGGGATTTCCGCACCCTGCATGTTTCTGGCTCACAAAAATCATCCATTTCTGCATTGTGTTATACTGCCCACCTGCGGTGGCGTTTGAAAAAAAAAATGGTTTGGGTTTTGGCCTCTACTGCTGTCCAGTTTTTCTTTAGTCAGCTGGACAAGGATTTTTAATGCAAGTTCTTAAATTCTTCTTATTGTTTCAGCTTGATATTGATTGGTTTCGGAGATCAAATACCTCTCATTTGATCATTTTTTCAACCTTTGTTTTTTATTTTTATCGACAAGGATATAATCTTTGGACTTGCGTCCGAGTGCTTGCTCGATCAAAGGTCTTGGTTTGGATTTGGATTTTTAGGTTGGTTACATCTTCTAGATTGCTTAATGATCAAGAAAACATTTCTTATTCATATTTAAGAGACATTTTGTTGTTAATTTTTATTTTTATCTCCATTTAAAGATCGATTTGGGTGTTTGTTGAGTGCTTTATTTTCATTGATTGCTTATCCTTTCTTAGTTACATCTCTGTTTTGGTTTCTCGAAAGGAAAAAATTAAAGTCTTTTTAGTCTTTTAAACAATCATTTATATAGAAAATATTGGCGTTTGAAACATTGAAAAAGAACAAATAGTGAAATTACATTGTTAATGATTGTTTGGTACTATATTCAAAGAAAAGAATTGTACATCGTAGTTTGTATTGTTCCAGAAGAATACTTTATCCCTACTATAGATAGAATTCATCCAACAAAATTTTTCATCATTCATTTCTATTTGCATGTTATTGGGTCAAAGTCTTACACAACATTGGTTTCATTCCCGTCTCCCTCTTGAGTAACAACAGCCTTTAATAATATTGCGAAACTCTAAAATTTAACTAGTAACTTTTTCTAGGGCTCTTTTACACCAACATTAGCTAGGCTAGAGATTTGGAATAGGCAGTGAGACACACTCTCCAAAGCATAAAACACACAATAGTATCTTGTGATAGGGAGTGTTCAAATCCATTTGCAACATTTTGTCCTGGGAAGCCCTTCTCACACAAGGGTGAAACCTGAGGTCGCATTGAGATTGGCAGAGTTACTCACCCTGCTTTGTTGATCTCAGTGTAGAGATTGCACGTATTATGGGGTGTCTTGAAGGTATACCCACAATGATGAGTGGAAGCCTCTCAAGTTGATTTCGGGCTTAATACCTTGCCCTTGCGTGTGGATCGGACTGTCGATTGTTTCCCCAGGCATCATTGTTGTTTGTGGTAAATTTAGTAACCTATCTTCTTAGGGTCTTACACAAGGTGACTGTGGAGGGGCAAGTCTCCACAGTACCTGGAATCGACGTTGGCCAGACTCACTCGGGATTCTTGGAGGGTATACCCACGATTATGTGTGGGAGCTTGCACCAGGGTGTAAGTCCGTTAGGCAGGTTGTCAATGTAACTTTTCCACCCTAGCCCAGCCCCTTCTTGTCTCGACTTCACGACGTTAGATTTCATCACCAACTAGTGACTTCGGAATAGGAAGATTTTGTTTGCTTGGTTTTGATTCCTAGATTCTACTAGCGAGTGTTGTTTGTTAACATAGTTGGCCATTGATTTTTTTTCGTAGAATTTTCAGTTCAACCAACATTGACCCTCCACGTTGTTCACGTAGGATGCAAGGACTACCTCCGGAAGATCCATAAGTTTCTCAACCCTTGCCTCCTAACCCACCAGAGTATTCTCCTCAACAGAGTGAGATCCAGGACCACGTACCTTCACAGACAAAAATGATCGATTCTCTAGAGAGCTTTCGAATTGTTTATGACCCTCTAGAGGCTTTTCGCCTACCTCCTGGATACGAGAGACGCATTCTCTGACTCAATTCATCTAGAGAACTTGTTATCGACTCCTCTGGATTACCTCCCAAAATTGTCGCCGACCTTAACGAAGATCCTTATTTGAACACTAACATAGCTCAAACTCTGACTTCTAGAAGGAACCCTCCTACCTCAGAGACAGGAGTTGAAATACCTACTACTTCTTAACTACTCGAAACATCTTACACGTTTACGATACCTTTAGATCACTTTAACAATACAACATGCTATTATTTTTCTAGTTCAAAAGCATTGTCAGTTGGTTCCAGTTCAACCATCCCTCTTCAGCAGGCCCATTCCATGATGGTCCCAAATACTACAATTATTCCCACTAGGAATACAGTGGCTAGCCAAAAAAATATTGGCACACCACTTTTACCTAGTTAGATCCCATCACTTCCTCTTAGGTATAATGCATTGAATGCTTCTATTCCCGTTCCTACCCAAGTTCCATCTAAAACTCCTGGAGTCTTCACTCCTCCTGGGCACAATCCTGTTCCCTGTTTTATTTCGACGCTTCCTCAGCCCCCTTCTAGAGGGTCTTACCCACCTCTCACTGGCGGACCTGAACCTAGTGGTATTACTCATTCTTTCACGCCTAATTATTATATTCCTGTTGCTAGACAATTTAACCCTGGGAGCCAATTTCAACCCCCGCTTGGAGGTCAAATGTCACACACCCACTACGACAACTAAGATTTTCTTTTTTCTTTTTGTCTTTTCTTCAAGGGATAGAATTCCCGAATTTCTATGGGGCCTAGCGCAGACCCTCCCTTTTTCTTATCCTCCCCCATGTGATCATTGGCTATGACCACAGGCCTTACCAAAAAGGCACTTCTGGCTTTCGGGATTCGGGGAATCGCGGTGCAAGCATTCCCCTCTTCTCTGTCTTTCGAAATGCCGAAACGTGAAAGGGTGTAACAAATCCTTAGCTCCTCCCTTGGGTCGCTCGTCATACGACCGATCCTATGACCTGGTGCTAATCCTCTAAATTCTTTTGGGGTTTTGTGATTCGGGGAATCGCGATGCATGCGTTCCTCCTTTCTTCTTTTTTTTAATCCTCGGGACTTGAAAGCCCGGTATCATCCAGATCTATGGTCTAGACCGTTGGCTTGATCAATGGCCTAGATTAAATCACGACATTCTATCTTTTGGGATTTCTGGAGGGGTCTTCACTCCTATTCCTCCGATGTCCAGAACCCCGGTGGATTTATACCTTAGCCACGCGTCCCCTACAAATGGGCAGTCCAGATTCTTTCGAGACCCAAAATGTCAATTCCCAATTTTTGACCCTTGATTAACTGCTAGCACCTACCTCCTCCTTATACCACATGACTCTTCCCTGTGACCTATGGCTCATCCATAGAGCGCGTCGGGGTTTTGGGTACCAGGATTTCACGACTTGCAAAAATGAGGGGTCTTACCCCTCGGTTTCCCAGGTGTCGAAACGCCGAAACCTATTCACGCTAAACCGACTCATCCACAGAGCACGTCGGGGTTTCGGGTACCAAGGTTTCATGACTTATGAAAACAAAGGGTCTTACCCTTTGGTTTCCTGGGTGTCGAAAAGTCAAAACCTATTCATGCTAAACCGGCTCATCCATAGAGCGCGTCAGGGTTTCGAGTACCAAGATTTCGCGACTTGCGAAAATGAGGGGTCTTACCCTTTGATTTCCCGGGTGCTGAAACACCAAAACCTATTCACGCTAAACCGGCTCATCCACAGAGCGTGTCGGAGTTTTGTGTACCGGGATTTCATGACTTGTGAAGACGAGGGGTCTTACCCATTGGTTTTTCTGGTGTCGAAACGTTGAAACCCTGAGAGAACTACTCTCTCTTGTGCAAGGTTTCCATACTCAGATCACCTGATCCTTCAGCGGGTTCTTGGGTAATTATCCCTAGGCTTGGTGACCTAACTGAAAATCCTTCCTAATTCGCCGAGATATGAACTCTGTGTCAGGGGTAAAGTAAACTCGTGGTTTTACTAAAACGATAGTCTTTTCAAGGAACTCACTCTGGTTCTGGAATACGAGGGAACTTCCTGGGAGGAGGTGCCTTCAAGAAATCAAACCAGGACATAGCATGAGTCAAGTAGATGGAACATATCTCAAGGGAACAGACTCATATTCTAAAATTATTCATTCTATACCTAAACCTGTTATGGTCATATGAGTATAAGCATGCGTCCATTATTTCTGATCAAAACAAAAGGCAAACACTTCAATACAAAAACCATCTATGAGCGTATAAACATGAGCATGCGTCTAGGACATTCAATTCAAGATACAAGATATAAACACTTATCAGAAACACCAGGTGTGACGCGACTGCTTAGAGGAGTGCTCGTCTCCACCCAACCGTAGGCTCAGTGACTCCAAACGGATTTACCACTAGCCACCCCCGAGCTAGACCACGATGCTTGAGATTCAGTCTCCTACTTCCAGCTCAACGGAAGTCAAGGATGAAGGTTACTCTCCTTCTCCTCTATTCAGAACTCCCTATATTTCTCGAGTTTCTCCTAGTTCTTCCATGATCCCTGTCTCGCATGTTCTCTTCTCTTCCCCCTTACCACACTTCCTCTCTTGCCTTTTCTCTGCAAGATTGTGTGTGGCGTGAATATCCCCCATCTTTGGTTAGGTCTGGGAGCTGTTACGGATGGGGGGTTCACACCCATCCCCTCATTAACTCTTGAGGAGCCTCCCCAACTACCAATCTAATGGGAAATCCATTCCAGGGTCAGAGAGTTGCTTTGGTTTTTGAGCAAGTAAAAACCGGTACGATATTGGCTCGTTGGAAGTTAACACAACCATTCTAGGTCCCTTCCACCACCTCTCATTAGCCATCGTGGTGTCTTTTAGCACATCCCCCTCCCAGCAGTCATGCAACACATAATCATAACATAATTTACATTCATTGACCTTTTATACAAAGGTCTGTCAAATCAACCATTCAGATCTTTGATTTTGCCATAGTTCTTGGCCAATATAGTTATTTTTACAAACTGGGGGAAATAGGGTGTTACAATTCCCTCCCCCTTAAAGGAACATCATCCTCAATGTTCTATATATCAATATGACGTGTATGTACAGAAGTAAACAAAACTGGATATGCCTATTTCATGGCATCTTCCATTTCCCATGTAGCCTCATGTGGGCCAAAATGTTTCCACTGCACCTTGACCTGTGCAATGGTTCGGTTCCTGAGTGGGGTTTCCTTTCTGTCTAGTATGCATTGAGGTTCGGGCAGGAGTTCTCCCTCTGGTTCCACCTAGATCACAGACCAGTCAATTAGATTATTAGAATCGTGTACATATTTCTTCAATAATGAAACATAGAAAACATTATGTGCTTTTACAGTGGGAGGAAGAGCTAGCCTATAGGCTACAGGTCCCACTCTATCTATAAGTTTAAAGGGTCCACAATACCGAGGTGCCAACTTGGCACAAGCTCCCATCCTCAAGGAACTCTTCTTGGGCCTAACTCTGAGATATACATGGTCTCCCATCTTGAATTCTCTTGGAGTACTCTTTCGGTAGGCGTAACTTTTCTGTCTGTTCTGGGCGACCTTTAGATTTTGTTTTATCCAAATCACTTGTTGTTCCATTTCTTTCAATATGTCAGGTCCAATAGTAATTTTGCTTACGAGATTACTCCAACTGACTGGATTGTTGCACGACCTACTATAGAGGACTTCGAAAGGACTCATCTTCAGGGATTCTTGGTAGCCATTGTTGTAGGCGAATTCCACCAGTGGCAGGTAAATTTCCCACTTTTTAGGTTGATGCATTACATGAATTCTTAACATGTCTTCTAATATTTGGTTCACTCTTTACATATGTCCATTGGTTTGAGGATGATAGGTTGTGCTAAACAATAATTTGGTCTCTAGACCAGCCATCAAGGATTTCCAAAAGTTGGAAGTAAATTTCGTGTCTCTGTCAGACACGATATTTTTAGGCATACCATGTAGTCTGAATATCTCCTTCATGAATATGCTGGTGATATCTATTGCCTTGCGAGTCGATTTGACAGGAATAAAATGGGTGGACTTTCTCAATTTATCCACCACTACCATGATGGCATCATTCTGTTTGGTCAATGTTGGTAATCCGGTGATGAAGTCCATGGAAATGGTTTCCCATTTCCATTCTGGGATTGGTAGAGGTTGTAATAATCCTGCTGGGTGTCGGTGTTCTGCTTTAACCTGTTGGCATTCTATGCATTTGGCTAAGTACTCAACTATGTCTTTCTTCAATCCAGGCCAATAGAATTGTTTCCTGGTGGCCGTGATCATCTTATGGTATCCTGGATGACTAGTATATGGTCTTTTATGTAGTTCATCTATCATGAACCTCTTCAAGTTGTCACAATCTGGAATATACAATATGTTTTTGTAAGTTAGCATACCTGCATATATCATCTGGTAGTCTTCATAATTTATCCATGTGGGTTCTTGCTCCAGATACGAGGTCATGGTCTGGAAGAATGTGTTTGTTTCTTGTGCATTCCTGACTCTTTCTTTGACATTCGTCTCACAGGTGCTCACTACTACCAGGTGAATCGTTTTCATACTTCTGCTAAGGGCATTGACCACCTTATTTTCCTTTCCTTTAACATGTTTGATTTCAAAGTCAAACTCACTAAGGAGGGCCATCCACCTAGCTTGTCTAGAATTGAGCTTTGGTTGGTCAAACAGATATCGCAATTCACAGTGGTCTGTCATAAGTACAAATTTCCTTCCTAGGAGGTAATGCCTCCACATTTTTAAGGCATGCACTATGGCGGCCAGTTCTAGATCATGGGTCACATAGTTGGCTTCGTGCTCATTCAATTTTTGGGATTCATAGCAGACTACACTTCCTCCTTGCATAAGGAATCCTCCGAGCCCTTCCTTGCAGGCATCTATGTAGATGAGGAAGTCAGCTTCGGGATCGGCGATCTTCAACATGGGTGCGTGGGTCAGTAGATGTTTTAGGGATTGAAATCTTTCTTCTCATTATTGTGTCCACGTGAATTTAGCTCCCTTCTTCTGGAGGGCAGTGATTGGACAACAAATCTTGGAGAATCCTTTTATAAATCTCCGATAGTATCCTACTAAGCCCATAAAGGATCTGATATTTGAAACGTCCTTTGGGGTAGGCCATTCCATGATGGACCTGATCTTGTCAGGGTCTACTGCTACTCCCTCTTCAGATATGACATGGCCCAAGTAATGTATTTTCTTCTGGAAAAAGTCGCACCTGCTAAATTTGGCATAGAGATAATGTTATCTTATCACTTGAAGCACAAGTCTAAGATGTTCCTCATGTTCCTCTTTATTCTTGGATTAAATTAATATATCGTCAATAAAAACTAGTACAAATTTGTCTAGGAATTTGCTGAGCACATTGTTCATCAAGCACATAAAAGTGGTAGGGGCATTGGTCAATCTAAATGGTACTACCACAAACTCATAGTGACCATATCTCGTCCTGAAGCCAGTTTTATGGATGTCTTCATCCTTGATTCGGACTTGATGGTATCCAGACCTCAAGTCAATCTTTGAGAAGATGGAAGCACCTTCCAATTGATTGAACATGTCATCAATCCTGGGTAAGGGGTACTTGTTCTTTATGGTTACCTTATTGAGTTGTCTATAATCTATACACAGTCGGAGGGTACCATCTTTCTTCTTCAAAAACAGAACTGGTGCTCCCCATGGGGACACACTGGGTCGGATATAGCATTTGTCCATCATTTCTTTTAGTTGTAGTTTAATCTCAACTAGCTCGGGTGTGCTCATTCTATAGGGTGTCCTAGACATTGGCACTACTCCTGGTGCAAGTTCTATCGAGAAGTCAATGTCCCTTCTCGGAGGTAGACATGATACCTCTTCCGGAAATACATCTCTATATTCTCTGAGTGTGGGGTGGTCTTTGAGGCTTGGTTTGTCAACTTTAACTGATTCCCACACCTGTATCACATATAGTGGACATCCCTTTCTGCAATACTTTCTCATTTGAAGAGTTGATATTCGTCTCACCAAGGCAGGTTTTTGGATCCCTTGAAGGGTTATCCTTCTTCCTTCTTCACTTACACATTCTAAGGTTTTATGGTAACAGTCCAGTTTGGATTTATATGTGGCTAGCTAGTCCATACCAATCAACAGGTCATACGATCCTAGGGGTAGTATGTTAAGGGTTGCTTGGGTGGGGACTCCACCCATAGTGAATTGGCAAGATGGTATGACCTCCATTACTTTTCTTTTGGTGCTCGTGGCTAATTGTACCAACCATGGCTTGGCGTGTTTATGTGGCTTTAATTTACACTTATCAACAGCC
>SNQJ01S0105633.1:21776-39090 GCA_010110895.2 Picea sitchensis
TATATAACTCAAATTTGAACCAGGGTCAATTAGAATAGACACTAGATGGTTGGTGATCATACCTTCCATCTCCACCACTGAAGCTTGGTGGTCAGCTTGTTTATTATCCAAGGCTACATAAATTTGCGGCACACTCTTGGCCACGCCATTGACGATGGTAGCTTCTTGAACATTGCAAATTCTTCGGTTGTTCTGTTGTTAGTGCGGGAAGTCCCTCGGTAGATGTGCTTCTCCACAACCCCAACATTTCAAGGGTTCTTTCTTTGGGTTATCAATCTTTCCTGGGGTAGATCCAAAAGGTTTATTTCCACTCTGGGAGGAGAAATTTTGTTGGTGTACACTTCGGGTTGGGTAGCTCATCCTTGAGTTCTTTTTATAGTTTTTAAATCTTCGGGATTTAAATCCATTTTTCTAGAATCCCGAGCTATTCTTCTGCTTCCAGCCTTCACGAGGTTTTGTCCGATGCCCAAGCTTCTCATAACAATATCTTTCCTTTCGGATAGTGTCTTCTAGGGTCTTTGGCTTGTCGAACTCAATCTTGTTCTGATAGTCCTTAGGTAGTCCTTAGGTAATCCATCGAACTCAATGCACCTTTGCCTTTTCTGATTTTATATAGGGTACGTACCTCAGCAACTCAAGGAATCTTTTGACATATTCCTCTATGGTGCATTGCCCCAGATTGAGTTCATAGAATTCTTTAGTCTTTTCGTCAAAATACTTTTCCGATGGATACTTCTTCCTGAAGTATTTCTCAAACCGTTCCCAAGATAGGTCTTCTTCGTGAATCCATTTTACGTTCTTAAGGTCTTCCCACCAAATGGAAGCCTTCCCATTCAGGTTGAAAGTGGCTACTCGGGCCTTCAAGTTTTCTAAGAAGTCATGGACTCTGAAATACTTATTTAGTCCAAGCAGTCAGGCCTCCACTTCCTCTCCCTTCTTTATTTCACCGTCGAAAGAGGGTGGTTTGGCCTTCTTGAATTCTTCGAGATTATGATTTTTGGAATGATTTCAATTCTTCTATTTTCTTTGGGAATAAGAACTAGTTCTTCTACTAGAAGATCCCTCCAAGTCACCAGCTTCCTTTCCAGAGGAATCGTCTGACACTTGTCCCTTATCTCTGGGGTGGACCTTTCTCAAGGTGCTCCTCCCAGTGTGGCCACTTAAAGGACCACGTTTATGCATCCCAGGTGGGCTTCAACTTCTCTTTCTCTGTTGTTGGTCCACGTGACTGGTTTCAGGTTTATGCTGCAATTGTCTTTGTATGTCGGATAAGCTCTACAACAAGACTACATTAATTTCCATTTGCTTCTCTTGCTCTTTTATGACCCTCTCGTTGTCATCCTTGCAGCTCTATAGTTCAACCATGAGGCTTCTCATAGTCTCAGCTAGATCTCGAGGGGTCTCTACGGCTCTCCTTTCATCAGACTCTTCATCTCTATTGTGGGAGCCATCCCCCACTTCATGGTGTGTCACCATTCTATGTGTCTGTAGTTTCTCGCGGCTGATCATCCAGTTTTTGTGCAAGAAAAACACTTGTTGTTAGTCAACATTATATTCGTTCACAATCAACGCATAATTCATATTTTTCAAATGTATACACACAATAGGAATTTTCATTCTTAACTTCGGATTTTGATAAATGGGGTTAAGGTAGAGGGTTACTCCTTTTAAGATTACTTCAAACGAAAACTTGTTCATGAGCCAAAGCAGGCCAAGTGTTGTAACCATCCTCTGATACCAAATTGTCACACACCCACTACGGCAACTAAGATTTTCTTTTTTCTTTTTGTCTTTTCTTCGAGGGACATAATCCCCAAATTTCTATGGGGCCTAGCACAGACCCTCCCTTCTTCTTATCCTCCCCCATGTGATCATTGGCTATGACCACGGGCCTTACCAAAAAGGTGCTTCCAGCTTTCGTGATTTGGGGAATGGCGGTGCAAGCGTTCCCCTATTCTCTGTCTTTCAAGATGTTGAAACTCGAAAGGGTTTAACAGATCCTTAGCTCCTCCCTTGGGTCACTCGTCATACAACCAATCATGTGACCTGGTGCTAGTCCTCTAAATGCTTTCGAGGTTTTGCAATTCAGGGAATCATGATGCATGTGTTCCTCCTTTAGTTTTTTTTTAATCCCCGGGACTCAAAAGCCCGGTATCATCCGGATCTATGGTCCAGATCATCGACTTGATCAACGGCCTGGATTAAATCCCAACATTCTATCTTTCAGGATTTCTAGCGAGCTCTTCACTCCTATTCCTCCGATGTCCAGAACCTCGGTGGCTTTAGACCTTCACTACGCGTCACCTGCAAATGGGCGGTCCAGATTCTTTCGGGACCCGAAATGTCGATTCCTGAGTTTTGACCCTTGATTAACTGCTAGTACCTACCTCCTCCTTCTACCACATGACTCTGCCCTGTGACCTAGGGCTAATCCATAGAGCGCATCAGGGTTTCAGGTACTGGGATTTCGCGACTTGTGAAAATGAGGGATCTTACCCCTTGGTTTCCCGAGTGCCGAAACGCCAAAACCTATTCATGATAAACTGGCTCATCCATAGAGCACGTCGAGGTTTCGGGTACCAGGATTTTGCAACTTGCGAAAATGAGGGGTCTTACCCTTTGGTTTCCCGGGTGTCAAAACATCGAAACCTATTCACGCTAAACCAGCTCATCCACAGAGTGCATCGAGGTTTCGGGTACTGAGATTTTGTGACTTGTGAGAATGAGGGGTCTTACCCTTTGGTTTCCCGGGTGCTGAAACGCCAAAACCTATTCACGCTAAACCAGCTCATCCACAAAGCGTGTCGGGGTTTCAAGTACCGGGATTTTGTGACTTGCGAAGATGAGGGGTCTTACCCTTTGGTTTCCCGGGTGCCGAAACACCGAAACCCTGAGAGAACTACTCTCTCTTGTTCAAGGTTTCTAGACTCAGATCACCTGATCCTTCAACGGGTTCTTGGGTAATTATCCCTAGGCTTGGTGACCTGACTGAAAATCCTTCCCAATTCGCTGATCTATGAACTCTGTGTCAGGGGAAAAGTAAACTCGTGGGTTTACTAAAATGGTAGTCTTTTCAAGGAACTCACTCCAATTCTAGAATATGAGGGAACTTCCTGGGAGGAGGTGCCTTCAAGAAATCAAGCCAGGACATAGCGTGAGTCAAGTAGATGGAACAAATCTGAAGGGAACAGACTTGTATTCTGAACTTATTCATTCTATACCTAAACCGATTATGTTCATATGAGTATAAGCATGCATCCATTATTTCTGATCAAAACACAAGGCAAACACTTCAATACAGAAACCATCTATGAGCGTATAAACATGAGCATGCGTCTAGAACATTCAATTCAAGATATAAGATATAAACACTTATCAGAAACACCAGGTGTGATGCGATTACTGAGAGGGGTGCTCGTCTCCACCCAACCGTAGGCTCAGGGACTCCAAATGGATTTACCACTAGCCACCCCCAAGCTAGACCACGATGCTTGAGATTCAGTCTCCTACTTCCAGCTCAATACAAGTCAAGGACGAAGGTTATTTTCCTTTTCCTCTATTCATAAATCCCTGTATTTCCTGAGTTTCCCCGGTTCTCCTTCCGCGATCCCTATATCGCATGTTCTCTTCTCTTCCCCCTTACCATGCTTCCTCTCTTGCCTTTTCTCTGCAAGATTACATGTGGCACGAATTTGCCCCCTCTGTGGTCAGGTCTAGGAGCTGTTATGGATGGGTGGTTCACCCCCATCCCCTCATTAACTCATGAGGAGCCTCCCCACCTACCAATCTGACAGGAAATCCATTCCAGGGTCAGAGAGTTTCTTTGGTCTTTGAGCAAGTAAAAACCAGTACGGTACTGGCTCGGTGGAAGTTAACACAACCATTCCAGGTCCCTTCCACCACGTCTCATTAGCCATCGTGGTCTCTCTTAGCACATCCCCCTCCCAACAGTCATGCAACACATAATCATAACATAATTTACATTCATCGACCTTTTATACAAAGTTCCATCAAATCAAACATTCACATCTTTGATTTTTCCATAGTTCTTGGCCAATACAGTTTTTTTACAGACTGGGGGAAATAGGGTGTTACATCAAACCCCAATGAGGACACAACCTCCATTCGGAGGACAACCCCCACCCACCCCACCCTATGGAAAAAACATCCCGACAACTTTAGCCCAGTATTGGAACTTTCTTACCTAGGGTAATACGCAATCGACTGGGGGAAACAACCTCAAGTCACCTCTTTCATACCCCCTGGTATGGGCCAACCTTACTCCGGGACCTCCAATTCCATTTGGGGTTCGAATGTTCCATCTACTATCCCTTTCCAAGAGAACGTACCTAATCAGTACAACCCCACGGGCTACCTGCCACCACACCAACAACCGAATCTGCCAGGATATTTGCGTTATATGGAAACTACTTACGGTCCTACTGGTATACCGATGGGGCTTCCTCCCCAAAGTCACCAGTACCCTCACATGAATATACAGTTACCCTTTTTGGCCACTTCGGACCTCCCTGATCTGTCTAGAATTTTGAATGACCCTATCCATCACTCTCCTCATTGGCCTGTCATACCATCCAAAATACCATCTGAAATTCCTAAGTTCGATGGTAAACTTGGAGATGACCCAAACAATCATGTCAAGACTTTCCACCTTTGGTGTTCATCCAACTCTTTGATGGATGACTCCATTCGGCTACGTCTTTTTCAACGAACTCTCACGGGTTCAGCCATAAAGTGGTATATAGAGTTACCACGAGGCTTCTTCACCGATTTCAATACCCTAGCTATGGATTTCCTCACTCACTACCAGTTTCCAATCCATTATGAAATGGGAACCAAGATTTTGAGTTCTTTCAAGGAAAGTAAATCCACTCATATCTCCGATCACATTCATGAGTGGAGACGAAGATGACATCTAATCAAACTCAATCTTCTCGATCAATTATTGGCAGAATGGTTCACAAAATCATTAGTGCATGACATATCTAAAGACATTGCTATGGGTGGAGTTATCACCAAAGAACATGTGATCAGTCGTGCCTAGTATCTTGATCTTGTTTATTCACAAACGGGTACTCTTTACGATCTACTCCCTGACGCACCTCATCCTTCTACCACAACCACCTCAACAACCCCAACAAATTCTCATGTTGTTGATGGTGTGATAAGTACTTTCCATGCCTAACCACAATCTGCACAGGCCTCTCACACCACGCCCAAATCCCATGCTTCTAATGTTCAAACTTCTCCAACGCCCACCCCTCCCACCGGTAAAACTTCAGAAGTGAACGTCGTTCAATCGACTCCTATCAGTAAGAATAAATCCAAAAAAGGGAAGGGTAGGAATAAGGAGGATAAAAATAATAGTCAACAATCTGACAAGACCAAGACACAACCTGCTGATGATAAGGATAAATGCAAACCTCGCTATCCTCGCCTTATCTGTGGTGATGATCACTACACAAAGGACTGTCCAAGATGCACTGAGGCCACAAAATTCCTCCAAGGAACCCCAAAACCTCTTACACCCATTATCTTGGCTCAACCCTTCCCTTCTCAACAATAGGCTCAATTGGTCATCCATGATCAACATTCTTCCTCCACTTCCTCCTATGTACTTATGTGTAACGGTGATTTAAAGAAGAATGACATCACACTTACCACTTGAGCCAAATATTACTCTCCCTCCAAGGAGAAAGTTGATGATATGCCACCTCTGTTGGTTCAACAATCTCCCTTGACTCCACCTTCCAACAGTCCTCTTCACCTCAAATGACCAAGACTCGATACAGTCCTTCGCCCTCCTCCTAAGGGCTTGGTTCAGATGTCTGCCTTCAATCCCCATGTGCATGCTGCCCAGAACTACAATATCGTAGAAGATCCAGCACAAGCATCGTCTGCGATGTCAGCCCTTGAAGTCCTTCAAAGTTGTCCTATACAATGGAAGACACTTTTGAAATCTATCTGTGGAATCGAACCCACGAATAAAAATTTAATAATCTTTGACTTCAAAGATCACATTCCAAGGTTACCCCCTCAGCTCACATTTCAAATACAAGTTATTGTCACCGACAAGAACATTTGTAGAACATTTATTGACGAGGGTGTCTCGATGTGTGTCATGTCTATCGCCTGCTGGAAATTCATTGGCTCTCCTCCCTTAACTGAATCACGCAACATGCTCAAATCCTTTAATGGCTCTGGCTTTAAACCCTACGGTGTTCTCCCTTCGTTGCCTATTACGTTAGAAGGAAAAACAATCAGCATTGAAGTTGAGGTCTTTGACGCAGCTCTCGATTACAATATTTTACTTGATCGTAGCTGGATCGGTTCCATGTGTGCAGTTGTTTCTACTCTTTTTAGTATCATGCGCTTTCCAAATCAAGGAAAAGTAGTTACAGTAGAAAATTTGGCCTACTTTAACTCTAATACATGTACGAGCAATGTACCTTTCATCGCAAAGATACACCCTGGGTATGAGAATGTCGGTGTGGGTCTACTAAAATATTCCACTCTAATGGGTACGTTTCCAATCCCACCACCCGACGTTCCACCTCCTTTGGTTGCCTCGATTAACATGATCTCCACCTCCATCTGCGAAACTCCCGTGTCTTCTAACCCATGGATAGTACTCGCACCCAGTGATTATCTTTGCTACGGTGACCAGATGCATTTAAGTCAAGTTGAATCCACCTACCAAGCCATTCAATCGGCTGACCCTTATACTTCCTCTCTCGGTGATTCGTCTCCTAATCTGTTCCATGTTATTTTTCCCACGGACGAGATTATTATGTCAGTTATGTCGATGGAAGATACCCCTTTGGATGATGGTCATCATCATTCCATTCTCTTTCTCGAACAACACACCATCGAGAGTTACCAACGGATCTCGACTCCGTCGACCGTTGTTGTTATTTCTTCGATTCCTGAATCCACACATGATGTGTTATACAAAGGGAACTTAAGTAACATTTCACCCACCATCCCCCTCAACATATCTATTAAACCTGGAGTTTTCAAAAATGTCCACATTGGAGCTTCATGTTCCACCGATGAGGTTGTTATGTATAAGTCACTTTTTCAAGAATTTTGTGACATATTTGCATGGAGCTACGAAGATATGTTAGGTATTGACCCTGATATTGTTGTACACGAAATTAAGACCTACCCGGGAGCTAAACCCGCCCGACAGAGACTCCGTCGGGTCCACCCCCGTAAAGCAGCTGCTATCAAGCTTGAAGTCGAAAAACTTCTTAAAGTCGACTTTATTTATCCAGTGGCTTTGACTGATTGGGTATCCAATCTAGTCTCGGTTAACAAGAAACAAGGTATGATCCATGTCTGTGTTGATTATAGAGATATTAACAAAGATTTTCCTAAGGACAACTTTCCTACCCCCTTCGTCGACCAAATCGTCGATGACTGTGCCGGAAGTGAAATCTTCTCTTTGATGGACAATTTCTCCGGATATAATCAAATCAATATATTACTTGTGGATCAACACAAAACCGCTTTCATTTGTTCTTGAGAAACTTTTGCCTACCGGAAACTGCCCTTTGGTTTGAAGAATGTCAGTGCCACGTTTCAACGTGCTATTTCTTATGCTTTCCATGATATTAAGCACATTGTACAACCATATTTAGATGATCTACCAGTGCATTCCATGCATCATAGTGATCATCCGGTCCACCTCCGAGCCATTTTCCTTCACTGTCGGTTCCATCGTATACGCTTAAACCCACACAAATGTGTCTTTTGTGTGGAGTCCGGCCTACTCCTAGGCTTTATTGTTCCATGTCACGGGACTAGGGTAGATCCTTTGAAGGTCGAGGCGATACTCAATCTCCCTCCTCCTTCCTCACTTCGCCAGCTACAAAGATTGCAAGGGAAGGCAAACTTTCTACGTCATTTTATCCCAAACTACGCTGATTTAACACTCATATTTACTCGACTATTAAATAAAGGCTCTGAGTTTGTATGGGACACCACTACTAACAAATCCTTCGACACTTTGAAATTGACTTTAACTTGTACCCCACTACTTTTCCTGCCCAATTATAGTCGATATTATTTCCTTTATCTCGTTGTTTCAGACTCGACCATCGCCATGGTTCTGGTCCAAGAAGATGATTTACACGATGAACATGTCATTTATTATTTGAGTCGGAGTCTCACAACTACCGAAGCCAAGTACTTACATGTTGAAAAACTAGCCTTGGCAGCTGTTCAAGTTGTCCAACGTTTCCGTCACTATATTCTATTACGCAAGATCATTATAATTTCAGATTGCAACCCTATGCAACACATTCTTACACGTCAATTTCTAGGGGGAAAATACTCCAAGTGGATAGTGATTCTCTAGGAGTTTGACTTAAAATTCAAATGTGTTAAGTCCAAGAAATACTTGGTGTTTGCCGAACTAATATGTTACCTTCCCTCCACTGAGATAGAAAAAGTGGCAGAGGATTCCTTACCCGACGAATCCCTTTTTCTAATCAGTTCTGATGATCCTTGGTATGGAGATATTATCATTTATCTCTAGACTCAAACTTTCTGGCCAGACCTCTCTAGTACAGACTGTCATCGCATCCACTATCAAGCCCGTCAATACATCATTCTCAGTGACACTCTTTATCGTCGAGGTGTTGACGCTATCTTACATCACTGTCTCACTTTTGATGAGGCCGAGAAAGCTTTGAATGACTGCCACTCTGGAGCATGTGGCGGTCATATGTCCGGGTATGCCACTGCCCAAAAGATATTGCGAGTTGGGTACTTCCGGCCTTCTTTATTTAAAGATTGTATAACTACCATCCAGAAATGCCACACTTGCCAAACATACAACCATAAGATCCAATCTCATCCCACTCCTTTGCACCCTGTAGTTTCTATTGGACCTTTCACTAAATGGGGTATCGATTTCATGACTTGTAACCCTCACTCGGTCGGGGGGCATGGATACATTATCGTAGCCGTGGATTATTTCATGAAATGGGCTGAGGCGATGCCTACATTCGACAATATAGGAAAAACTACAACTCTATTCATATTCAATCACATCATAGCATGATTTGGAATCCCACAGTCTATCGTCACTGATCATGGTAGCCACTTTTGGAACTTTATGATGTCTGAGCTCACATAAAAGTTGAGTCTTCGACATGAAAACTCAACCCCCTACTACCCACAAGACAATGGCCAGGTTGAAGCAATCAACAAGGTTCTTATCACCATGCTTCGACGGATTATTGGAATTCACAAAAAAAGTTGGCACACGATGTTGTTTTCAACATTATGAGCTTATTGAACATCTGTGAAGTCTATCATGGGTTTTACACCTTTCCAATTAGTGTATGGTTTAGAAGATGTCTTACCAATTGAATGTGAGATCCCATCATTAAAACTAGACATTGAACTTCTTCCAAACACATTTTCTAAAGAAAAACGTCTATTGTATCTTATGCAATTGGATGAATCCCATCGAGATGCCACCCTAGTTATTGAAACCCAGAAGAAACGCGTGATGGCACTAGTCGTAGCACTCAGAACCTAGCTTCTGCTGCATGGGAAATCTATGCACCCACTAACGAACTTATCAGTCTACATGGTGTTTGCCTCGGTCATGCAACCAATAATATAGCAGAGTATAGCGCTATCATCGAATTGTTGACTGATGCTATCTCACTTGGGGTTCATTGTCTGGTTATACGAATTGATTTGCAGCTATTAGTGCTACAGTTAAGTCATGTCTATGCCATTTGAATTCCTACTTTGTTGCGAGTATATTTATGAATTCGCTTCTTGGAACGTTATTTTGATTATATCAAGTATCAACACATTCCTATATGTCTCAATACATTAACTGATGCATTAGCTAATTATGTGTTAGACAGACATCTGAGACATTTATAAATCCAATCACACATCACATGTATTATACAAAGCAAAATAAGCCGGTAGAAGCCTCATGTATATATATATATATAACAATCAAAAGTTTTTTACAAAAAAAAAAAAATTTGTCCGAAGACCAAAATATCAAAAATGAAGCTCATAGCTTCTACAAAAATGGAATCATGGATGTTTCTCTCGGTAACACACTACTGCTCGTGCTACCCTACGAAGAAATCCTCTCAATGGACCAGCCACGCCTACAGTATGGCGCTGGAAACACCTCGGGACCTCATCGATCGACATATCTGGGATCCCTGGAGTCAAACCCTCCAGATTCTATTCGATTGCTTCGTAGTCATCTGCATCCCATCCTGCGACTATCGTTGCTTCCCCTCGCCTCTAGACAGGGGATGTACCTGGGGGGCGGAATGGCCCTACATATGTATAGTCAGGATATTTTTTATTAGTCATTGGATTGAAAAACACATAAAAATATTTAATATTTTGAAAATTTACAAAAACACTATAAAAGAAAAATATCTTTCTTACCTAGATATCTTTCTTACCTAGTTCCCCCCACTAAGAAACCTCAGGTAGCACTAAGTCGGGATCATTGCAAAAATCCAACCCGACATATGCATATTCATCGATCATCAAGATCTTGGGCTCCAGCCAATCAAAAAAGGTGTCATTATATATAATAATGGGACCTGCCACATGTCGGGACATGAGATCACACAACCGCTTCATACGCAGATCTCGTGGTGCTAGTATATTCCAATCTACCTGTAAGAGAAAGAGAGGGACTCTTTCCAGGAAGAAAGATACCAAAATGGATCCGTACCCAAATTGTTTTAGATCCTCGTTCTTGCTCTTGGTCAACTGTTTCTTCATACTACGAATAAGCCCATCACACCAGTTGAACACAGGAGGTTCTATGCATTCTATCGCATACTGGAATAATATCTACAGATCCATGTGTGGAGAAGCACTTCTTTCCGTCTGTGCAATGGTGAAAAGGATGGTTCTCAAGGTCATATCACGAACCCCTCTGATATCCACCTTGCCCTTGCGTCACTCGGCTCCGGGTTCACAATAGAGTCTGATGTATTCACTCATCGGTAAACCCCCACCTCGACCTCCTATTAAGGCCACTTGTGCCCCACGACGGGATAGCCCTGTCAAGAAGTAGATCTATTCGATGTCCAAGGAGAGCACATGAACACCCACATGGAATACTTGTTGGTCCATGTCCCACATATGGACCAAATATTCCAACAATCTCAGTTGGGCTCTCATGCCCTGGATCTTGAAGAGTTTTAATAAACCACACTGTCGTAGGGAATTTATGGTGTCAGGATCATACAAATCCATTGCATCATCATCTTAATGCTCTCTTTCTCTCCACTCCAACATCTTTGCACCCAAAATACCTGCATGGAGATGAAGGAAAGAAGTTAACACCTTTAATTATCATAATTTAGAATTCTTTTTGGTCCAACGTATCTTTTTATTTTGGGTTTTACGCCACCACAACTGGGATTTGGTTATAGAGTGGGGTTTCCTCAAGTGAACCATTAGGCACCTGCGAAAATCCTTGATTTTCGTAAGCCCCGATATAGGGCACCTGCGGCGGCCCCAGCACGCGCCTATGGTCCAAAAATTCACCCCAAAATTCATCTTTTGACCGATTAAAATGAATTTTAAACCATTTAAAAGGAAGGAGACAAGGTACTTACTGTTTCTACGCAGACCATTAGTCGAATGATCACTCGAGCTCTCCGCAATTGACCACCGAAATATGAGGTGAAAAAGGGTTTTTGGACAATTTTTTTGGTCAGATACAAATGAAATAGTGAAAATGAGTTATAATCCCTATTTATCTCATTTTTTACTTTTTCTAAATATATTTTATATTATTTGAATATATTTTATCAAAAACCTAAAAGTCTCGTGAGTGTTGTTTCTTGCAGACTAGGGTTCCGAACAATGAAGTATGGACAATTTTTGCGATTTGTTTGTCTTTTTCATCGCATACACACTTACTTTTTAGGGGTTTTTAGAAAAACCTCAAGCTTAGTCTTCGTTCGTTCTCATGCTCAAAAAATGATGAGAATGTAACCGAGTATACTTTTGTCGTCTTTTCGTACTAGTCATGGAAACACGAAAATAACGAAACTTACAGAGTAATCTTTAAGCTCTTTTCACACTCCTTAAAAATGACAAGATTGTTGAGCGACCTTGTTCTGTTCATGCTCATAACAATATTTGAATAAAATGTTCGACGGGCAATAGTTTATCACTTTTTCGGTCCTGTCGAACTATTTTGTGAAAAAGGAACTGAGAGAGTTCTCTTTTAAGTGTTTTTCCAGACTCTATAAACATGAAAAACCTTCGAGTTTTCTATCTTTGGACTCATTAAACAAACATCGATAGACCCATATGGGACCGAACCACTCCTTCTTAGGGTTCGTTAAAAATACTCAGAGGGAATCGTCTGAAGAATGAACTTACATCAACAAGCATATGTTATCCTCCTCAAGCTTGCATACAAATAAAGAGGTACTCGCCAGAAATGGTGGGGGGGAATTTGGGAAAGAGATGTATCTCTATATTTTTGTTAATGGTAATAAGCGTCGCTCTTGAACATGGCACCCTCTTTATCATTTCAATCCAGGTTGGGAAATCCATTTGCCTCTCATCTAACTTTCTGCAAGTTCATATCTTGGGTCGTCTTTGGGTCAATGCTACCAAGACTAGTGTCGTGCCATCCATATGTTCAAGAGAAGTTCAACCAAGTCTTCTATTGAGTTGTCCATCTGCAATTGTCAATTCCTATCATTGCCAGCCTTCCCTGTGTCCATTCCAAATCATATTCGTACTTTGCTTTACCCTAAATCTGTTACGTGTTTCATGTCATTTGATGGGGGATACATCAAGGCCCTCAATGGAAGGTTTCTTCTCTCTTGGCATTGGATTTACGTCATTGATCCCTGATAGAGATATTCCATCAAGTGTTCGACCTCAACTCATCTATTCACACTCATTGGATTGTACTATCGTACCTTGGGGGTCATTGACATCAATGGTGATTTCCCTCGCACTTGTTAACAGTTTTCATTAGTGATCGGTAATCAAGTGGTTTCTAACCATGTTCAACTTCAACATCTGTAATCACATGGCTAGATTCGTACTAACGGACGACGAGATTGAAGACCCTGGACCTTGTCATTTTTTGGTCCAGGTTGCGATGGAGTATTTGTGATTTGAATTGGCACATAGATCCACTTTGTATATTTTGTGGCTATGTCTGTGTCTGAGTTTTCAAATGCATAGATCCACAGTGTATTCTTGGTGGCTATGTAGAATCTTGATGACATGGATCCACAGTGTATAATTGGTGTCCATGACTTATCCTTATGATTTCAATCATTTATATTCTGAACATGGGAATGCCTACTTCGGACATGGTATAATATTGTGCATATGCTTGATTGTTTGCAGGTTCCCAATTGGTGTGCTCCTTGTTCCCGACACACACACGCATTTTTACAAAGTATTTCGGTTGTCACGAGTTCTAGCCTCATACTTTAGGGGGTATTATGTTACACATTATTTTGTTCATTCTAATGATGATATCACAGACATGTGTTCAGGGTCCCAACATGACTTTTTGCCTGAGAAAAACAACTTATTTCCTCCTTTACAAGGTCGTTTTTTAGAAAGGGTCTGCAGGCTGCTCACACTACACAGTGCGGAAATCTATCATTTCCACAGGCTTCTCTATGGCTGGCCCGTAGGATTTCCGCAGGCTGCTACATAGGTAGGGTGCGGCGGTGTTCCAAAGCTAAAAGAGGAAAGAGGTTTCACAAAGTTTCTAGAAGGGGAATCTTCTAGAATGTGAGGTGGAATCCATGTGGTTGTGATCCTACTGGTTTCTATCATTTGGTGGGATCATCCTCATCCTTTTAACCACTTCATCTTCTCCTATATAATCATGGGCTTCTCGTGGAAAAGGTTAAGCAAGAAGAAGTAATATTAAGCAAAGAATTGATGAAATAATAGGCTGAAGACTGTGTGAAGAATTCTGCTCTTACTGATGCTTGAGGCCTCCATTTGTCCATCAATATTGTTTGGATCATCTTCATGCAAATTTTGGAGCAAGTGTATGTGTGTGTTGGAACAAAGGACCACTAAAAGGGAATTTGTGACATCAAGGTGCTTCGGTTGTATCTTCTACTTTTCATTAATATAATACGGTGACACGTCTCTTTCCCATAAAATGATTAATGTTTTATTACATGACTCCTTGATCACATGTTTAGGTTTTCATTGAATTCTACTATTTTTTATTTCACTTTGGTTGGTTTGTGTTGTCACAGATTTGATTCTACAAGAGCACTGGAGTGAAGCAGGGACAACAAAGATATAAGGAAGTGATTCGTAAGGTATGTTATCTATTACTCTTTGGATAGTAAAATCAATGATTGCAACTTAGGGAAAGCGTCTTGTTCCATCTCATTTTGTTCTATATCCAGGTGGATTTAGGGGGATCAATTCATGTCTGCATCTACTGATTTACCAAATAACACTTATTTTGGATGTTTTCATGTCAACACATCTTTTTGTACTTCCAGGACCATTTTGGGGCCCTAAACAATGTTTTTTTATCTTTCCACAGTCAAAATGTAGATGGAGTCAAAGTTTGACATCGTAATGTGTAGTTCTCGAAAAGATTTTTCCAACATGCTATCACACACCTAAAACAAAGGTCGTATGCAAAAGTTACCACCCCGGGAAGTTGAGGTACCAACTTACCCATAAGGGCCCACATGAATTTTGGCGTTTCACCTCCTAGGGTTAGGTTTTTGGATGTCTAGGGTTTTGGAAATCATGAGTAATATTAAAAAGGCCTTTGGAGCCTCATTGTAATCATTTTTCTATGATACCACTTATCTGGATTTAGGAGAGGAACAAATCGATTAAAAGACATAATACAATAAACACAGAGATATGGCGAACAACATAGATATCCAGTGAACAATATCTTCTATTGAATAAATGAAATAGGTTGAAACTATAAAACTATAGAATGGAAACAACCTGCTTGAATGGTGGTAGTTATCTCTGAGAAGAGATGTGGCTTCCACACGCATCGGTACGTGACCAAGGGCAGTGGCAGGGTAAATTTCGTGTGGGGGAAGGAACAACAACAAGCATTTGATGATCTGGAGCATTTCTTGTGCTCAACTCCAGTACTCTCCTTTCCCAATATCCAACAATTGTTCGAGATTGAGACTGATGCATCTGCCTATGTTGTAGGCATAGTTCTCCCTCAACATGGTCATCTGGTGGCATACCATAGTGAGACACTCTCAGATACTGTCTGAAAATACCCCACCTATGACAAGGAAATGTATTCCATTGTATAAGCCTGTCGTCAATGGAAACATTACATTCTAGGAAAGGAGACAATCATCCACATTGATCACAAGCCTCTATAGTTCATACAGACAGAGGGGAAGTTGGAGAATGACTGCCATCAGAAGTGGTCCACCTACCTTCAGTTGTTCTATCTCAACATCAAGTATAAGACAGAGAGCACAAATTGTTTCACTGACTGCATCAGTCGACCTCCTATGGTTTCACTCACCACTATGCTCCATTCTTGTGGACATGAGGCATCTGACTGGCCCCAAATTTATCAGCAAGATCTAGGCTTCGCCACCACCTATCATCCCTTGGGTACAGGAACAAATGTCACCAATTTTCACATTCAGAACGAAATGTTATGTCATATGGGTCATATATGTGTTCATGCAAGAGAGCTTGCAAAGAATATTTGGGAATCCCACTACAGTCGGATGGCAAGACATTTTGGCATGGAGAAAACTATGGTCATTCTACAGAAACATTTTTATTGGCCAAAACTTCGACAGGATGTTAGCAAGTATATTAGATCTTGCACTTCCTATGCCATTTCCAAGCCATCCATCAAGAATAAAGGATTGTGCACCCCTCTTCCTACTCCCGAGAAGCCTTGGGAATCCATATCGATGGATTACATGTCTGGCCTTATTTCCACCAAGAAAGGAAATGATTGTGTATTTGTGGACATTGATTGGCTTTCAAAGATGGCTATCCTCATAGCCTGCAAGAAGAACATCACGGCGGTAGATACTGCCAAGATCTTCTTCGAACGAGTGTGGGTCCATTTTCGGATACCACAAACCATCATCTATGACCAGGAAAACAGGTTCCTCAACACATTTTGGTCGAATATCTGGTCAATGTTTGATCCAGGTGGATATCGGTGGCCACCCACCTTTTCCAAATGGCTCAAAACGGCTTTCTGGCAATTTTGGCAGTTTACTATTTTTAGCAGGTTTTAACTTCCGGGGCCATTTTGAGGGCCCAAATGAAGGTTTTTCAAGATTGAGGTTCTCAATGATAGTTGAAGGCATATTGAGGCCCCAAAATGAATCTCCTCGACGATACCTTTCCGATGAGCTATCACACGCCTAAAATGGAGATCGTATGCAAAAGTTACAACCCCGGGAAGTTGATGTACTCACTTACCCAAACGGGGCCCACATGACTTTTGGCGCTTCATCTCCCAGGGTTAGGTTTTTGTATGTCTAGGGTTTTTGGCATTCCTACTTATTGTAAAAAGGCCTTCAGATCCTCATTATAATCATCTTCTTGCGAATGTGAGTAGTCGTCACATCTCTTCTCAGAGATAAGCTGCCACCATTCTAGCGAGTCTTTCACTCTATATTTTTACAGTCTCTGTACATTTCTGTCATTAATAGAAATCGTGTATTACTATATATCTATGTTTATGGTTGCATATATGATACATTTCTGTTATATTATTGAACATCTGCGATATCTCTGTGCATTTCTTTATTATATCTCCGATCTCATTTCGTGCCGAAAATAATCCGGATCAGTGGTATCAGAGCAGGTTGCTCTTGATCGTTTTTTTCAGTGCATGTCCCCGACGAGGTCCGAGTATAGAAATTTGGGTATCGAGCTTGTCTCTCTTGAAGACAATCACTCTCGCACACCCAAGAAACCCTGCGGAAGAAAAGAAAAACGACGGAGCAGATGATCCTATCAATCTGTTTCTTGAGCAAGCTCTCACGCAACAGAGGGACAAAATGATGGAGAATTTTTCCCACATCCTTCAACGCCTGCCGATAACATCAGGTGCATCTTCATCAAGCGGCCACTTTGGAGGCACCTCACCTTTCAAGGTACAAGTTAATTTTGATATTCCTGTATTTGAAGGATAGATAGATGCAGAAGCCCTAGAAAAATGGTTAACTCTGCTGGAAGGTTATTTTTTTGTTCACAATTTTTCCGACAAAGAAAAGATCACCTTTACACTCCTTAAAGA
>SNQJ01S0105634.1:8355-26379 GCA_010110895.2 Picea sitchensis
CGTAGGGAGTTTTATCAGTGTTGTTTCTAAGCATTACTCTATTTTGAATGTGAATTGTTGTATGCATTGCCTGTGTCCAAAATATATCTGTCAATTTGGAATCCATTAACATTGTTCGAGCCATTTCCTTTATTGTCTTGTTCTTTCTTTCAACAACTCCATTCTGTTGAGGTGTCCTACCAACGAAAAATTTCCTTTTTATTCCATGGTTGTTGCAGTAGTCCATAAATTCATTTGAAGTGAACTATATTCCATTATGAGATCTCAAGTATTTGATTCTTGAATACATCTCATTTTCAACCATTTCCTTGTAGATATTGAAGTTTTGAAAAGCTTCTGACTTGATATTGAGAAAACAAATTACAATCATTCTTGTATAATTATCAACTAATAACATAAAGTATCTCTCACCTTTTATGCCCTTTGTTGTAGTTGGTCCAACTAGATCAGTATGCACAATTTCCAGTGGTCTTGTTGTTGAATATTCCTTTGATTTGAACCTGGTATTTGTTTGCTTAACTTGTTGACAATGCTTGCATAAAGTGTTGGTTAGTTTTGTGAACTGGGGCATTTCTCTGACTGCTTCTCTTTTGTTGACTTTGACAAGGTTATCAAAATGCATGTGACCCATTATTCTGTGCCATAGCCAAATTTCATCTTCCTTTCCTAAACAACACTTTTCATTTCCAATTTCACTTAACACATATATGTTGTTTGAAGTTCTTGCAACTGTACCGATCAATTTCCCTGAACCTTCTTTTCTTATCTCACACTTTTGTGAATCGAAAGTAACTTTATGACCTTGGTCACACATTTGATTCACACTTAGAAAATTATGTTTCATATCTTCTACCAGTAGAACATTTTGTGCCTTTTCATTCTTGTTCCCAATTCAGATTGTGCCTTCTCCAATGATTTTGGCAGAATTATCATTTTTTAGGGAGACTGATCCATTTCTTTCCTTTCATAATGTAAGAAATTTGTCTCTATCACCTGTCATGTGTTTTGAACACCCATTGTCAAAATACCAACCGTGTTTATTCTGCTTAGCTTGTAGAGAGATTGTGCATTCTTCATTTCTATATTGATCTTGCTTTCTTATCCATGTCGTTTTTTGAGGTTCTTGTCTGTGACTGTTGTTATTCTATTGAGGTTCTTTAGGAGGGACTATTATTCTGCAATCTTTGGCCACGTGTCCAAAATTGTTACATTTGTAACATTCCACTTCAGTGCTCAAAGATTCAAACCTATTGTGTCTTCTTGAATAACCCCTTTGTGTATGACTCTCAAAGTTGTTATTGTTCCTGTTGTTAGCTCTGCAATTCACAGCTTTATGTCCAAAATTATTACATGCATAACATAAACCAAAAAATATAATTTGATACCTGGGAGTTGAAGATCTTCTGAAAGAAGGTGCTCTTATGAATCCTTCTTCTTCTTGAGGCCTATGTGTTTGTTGTTGATTCTAAAATCTGAATCTTCTCGGTGGAGGAGTGTCCCTGTAATCTTCCTTTTCTGTCTGATTGTATCCAATTTCAGACTTGTCAAGATGATATTTTTGACTGTTGATAATGTCATCCAGAACTTTTGAGATATTCTGCATATTTTTCTTTTGAATGTCCTTTCCTAGTGTGACAATCTCTGCTTCCAAGTTTTCAATGATCTTGTCATTTTCTTCTAGTCGTTCTTTGAATGCTTCTTCAATTATTGTATCTTCTTCTATTTGAACGTTCAATTTTGTGATCATTTGTTCTAGTTCTTGAGTGACATTTTTCTTTTCTAGTTCTTCTTGTAGTTTCTTGTTTTTCTTCTTTTCTCTTCTGATAACTTCTATAACACACTTTAATTCTTCTCGATAGTCAACTTTTGCCTCTTCAATTTATTCTTCGACTTCTTCATATCCTTCTTCAGCTTCTTCATATTCTTCTTCGGCGTCTTCTTTGTCAAATTCTTTTACTACCATGAATAGAACTCTTCATGTCTCATTGTCACTGACTTCATCTTCATCTGATGATGAGTTGTCTTCTTTGGTGCATAAGCTTTTCTTGAAAACTTTATTTGTAGTTAGTTTGCCTTTATATGTGTGTTTTCCTTTTGAGTAACATTCATCATTTCTCTTTTTCTTATGAGGACATTTGTTAGCAAAATGACCAATACCATCACCATTAAAACAAATTAAAAGAAGCTTATATTTATACCTATCGTTGGTTCCCTTGTTCAGTCTTTTAACGAAGTTGGCCACTTCTTCATCGTCTTCTGAGACGTCATTGTTGTTGTTTCTTTGGCTTTGATCTTTTGGATGCTTTGAAGGTTGCTTCTTTAACATATGGATTTTCTTGTTCAGTTCTCATTTCATATGCTGTGAAGATTCCAAGTAGTTCGTCCATGCTTATTGAGTTTAGATTCGATCTTTCTTTTAGTTCTGATATCTTAGGGCTGAATCTCATAGGAAGATATCTTAGTACCTTTTTAACAATTACAGATTCTTCAATTTATTCTCCCAATCCTATGACTGCATTCACTGTTTCATCGACTCGTAATAAGTAGGCTGCAATATTTTAATCTTCCTTCATTTTTAGTTGTTCGAACTAACCTCTGTAAGTTTGAAGCTTTGTTGCTTTTACCTTTGTATCTCCTTCATATATATTTCGAAGCTTGTCCCAAATCTCTCTTTAGCGGATTTACAATGTTCAACTTTGGTGAATACCGTATCACTGAGACCATTCAATAGGATTTACAATGTTCAACTTCAGAATACTGATTTTATGTAGACCATTCAAAAGTGCATTTTGGCTTTGGAATTATTATTCTCACCAAGTTTCACTACTTGTCATTTGTTGGTGAACTGCTATGTTGTGTATCCATCTACAATTGATTGTCAAACTTGAAACCCATGTGCCTATATATATATCTCTTCATCCTTATGCTCCAAAAATGATACTTATGTCCATAAAACTGTGGTATTCCATTTTTATACAAGTTGTTTCTCTCCATGCTCTACCTTTCAGTGGTTAAACTGATTTCTAAAGGAACCTGTTCTAAAACCAATTGTTGGATTACTAAGAGGGGGCGTGAATCAGTAATAGAGCAATTATAATCCTTTTTAAACCAAATAATCCAAGTGTTATATCAATGTAGAATTATCATCCAATAATGAGCAAAAAACAAATGAACAATCATACACAGTACACAGTACACCAGTGTTTTACGTGGAAACCCAAAGCGGGAGAAAACCACGGAATGCGTTTTCTTATATGTCTTGAAGAATTACATTCATTGGAAGAACCAACTTCCTTTGTTTTCCAGCTGCAACTAGAAGGAGGCTCCAACCCCCTAGTTTCTCAAGCTACAAGCTGAGGGAAGCTCCAACTCCCTAATTATCTAGCTACAACCATAAAGAGGATACAACCCCCTATGTTCTCCAGCTACAACCGGAAGGTGGCTACAATCACCTGTCATTGCCCCGTCCAACCGCCATGAAGTAGAAGTAGAATGATGGAACCATTGTCACACTATCACTATGAGAGATATCATTGTAAACATGTACCAATAAAACTGAACCATGCATCAACTTGTACCTCAACCTGTAATCAACCTGTGCCATAAACAAGTGTATCAACCATGCACCAACATGTACCAAACAACCTGTAATCAACATGTACCATACACAAGTGAAACCAACCATTTACCAAGTATGTACCAATCATACCGTTATCCATCAAACAAACTCGGTTCCATTACCCAAACCTAGGTTCTCCAACTTCACATGGCCATAACTCTCTAACCGTCAGGAGTTATGTGACGTTCCACATACCACCGGAAATGGCGTGACAAGAAATATGCATATAGGATATTTTCACTGAAAAATTCACTATCCTTCATCTCATTATTCCACAATTAAGCATGGGTTCTCTCACTCCACAAAGTGTCTTCCAGTGAGGGCTTTCACCATAAGGGGACCACTTTGGAGTTCATCCATCTTTATTTCTTATCAACCATGACAAGACAATAATGAGTCATCTTTACATCAAACAAACTTGGGTTCATAACCCAAACCTCTGTGCTACGGGGCTTTCTTCAAGGATTGACATCAATGACAACCAACCTTAATCAACAGTATTTGGATGATATATTGGTTTATAGATATAACTGGGAGGATTATATCTCACATTCCATGTAGGTGTTAGAGACTCTAAAATGCAACAGTTGTTCACTAACCCTAAGAAATGTGAGTTTTCTCAGCAATCGTTAATGTATTTGGGGTATGTGATCAATGGATGGGACCCAAGATAGATCCTGGAAATATCGAGGCCATCATAAAATGGCCAATTACTACTAATGTCATTCAATTTAGGAGGTTTGTTGGGGAATCACATTACCTATAGAATCTCATAGAATCCTTTTTAGCATTAGCTACACCACTCCACACCATAACATCAAGTGGTAAGAGTTTATGGTGGGGAAAGTATTAGCAAAAATATTTCAACAAGATGAAATGAAATATCAGTCAAGCATCGTTTCTTACATTTTTTAACTTGTAGAAGCCCTTCTAAGTGGAGACATATGAAAGTGGCTATGTTATGGGAGTAGTTTTGATGCAAGGAGGCAAGCCAGTATGTTATCATTCTAAGATGTTTCATGGGGGAGTTTTGAATTACCTATTGTTGGCACCCAACATTTTAGGTTCAGTTTTGCATGTGTGCACAAACAAAGTTGTGCACACTCATTCCATAGTTTTGCACACGCCTAAGGAAATGTGTGAAGAAAGAAAAATAATGTGCGCTAGACCAAGTTTTGGCACTGCACAATAGGCCTAAAAGATTATTGATCACATGTTGATAGCAGTTTTGAAGCACACCTGAATTCAAGAAGACACACACCAAAATCAAGAAAAAATCATTGGGAAATCCTATTGAATGATTACTATCAACAACACAAGGGATCGTGGAGACGACAAAAGATGAGCTGGAAGGGCGATTAAGATTGTCCAGATTCTAGGAGGCTACGTGGAATTTGGGCGGCTAAGATTGTCCAGATTAGTCGATCTAGTGGAGCAGAACGGAAAGAGATAAGAGCTCTTGAGTAGAGAAAGCTATAAAAGGAAGTTGTGATATCAGAAATGGGACTAGCTAGCTATCTGAGAAGAGATTCATTGAGTCCTTAGTATCAAGCTCACTCTGAGACTGTTGTAATATTGTATTGCTTTTGAATAAGATTTTGTGTCTATTGTATGTCTAAGTTTTGAGAAAAGGCACATTTCACAATGTGTTGTAATTCTAAAGATTTATATAAAGAAGATATGAAGTTCTATGGATCTCATATATATTTGGTCTGCCCAATGTATCCCCACATTGTGATGGAATGGATCTAGTAATAAATATGTGACAGTTCTGATCTATTTTGTGTTTATCATGTATGAGTTTAACATGTGTGTGTATTGTTTTAATTCTTAATCCTAATAATTTGTCATAGATGAGTTTCATAAATGTCAGCCTCGATGGGTTTTTGTATGTTTATCCTTCATTATCGTCACAATACCTTTGTATGTTTATCCTTCATTATCGTCACAATACCTTATAATCTATGTGATGCTCTCTGCATCTCGAGTGAGAACTTCCTCAGCCTTGGTTAAGGATTGATATGTCGATGTTTTGGGGGTTTTGTTGGTCAACTCTGAACGAACCCTGGGTATAAAATCCCCAGTGTTAGGATGGATGCTCGCAAGTGTGGATCAAATTGCCAAAAAATGGTTTTGTTTTCAAGACCTGAAATTCTTTTAGGGAATAATGAAGGCGTGAAATGCGGTGGAATCTATCGAAGAAGAAAATTCAAGATTAGTTGTCTGTAAAAGAACATGAGTTTTCCTTGCGGGAAACCTGGGGACTAAGAGTCAATGTAAAACACTAGAAAGATAGGTATCTTTACACTGATATGCATGAGTTGTTCTTTGTTGAATCCCCTTATCTGTTGAATGAGTGGCTAAAGAAATAAGATACTACCAATTATATTGTGTGGCATTTAGAACCAGTTGTCTAGGATCAAGCCAAGCTTGAAAGATTGAAAGTGTTGGATAAAAAATGGACTCCTGCTATTGAATTTTGGTTTTCTCATATAAAAGAGGGATACATTGAATTTGCAGTAGAGTACATCGATTCTTTCAGCGAGGTTGAAATAAATTTTGCAGAAGGACCGAGGAAGAAGATGCTAGAAGAAATTCCATTGTGGATAAAAAAATTGTTCTTGGAGAAGGGGATAATGCGCATGGAGTATGATTGAATGGCTGAGTAAAATACCCTAGCACAAGGATGAGGAGGGGATTTTGCAAAGATGGGGGAAATTCGGAGAGAGAATGGGTCCATTAAGGAGGATCCAAAAATTGTTAAGATGAGGTGAGGAATGGTATGGACCCAGAGGAGCAGAGGATAAAAAGAGCCAAGAGGTATGAAAGAAGAGTGGATATAAGAAGGAGAGAAAAATAAAGAGGTATAAAATAATTAGCCATGGGAGAACAACAAGGGGTCAGGTCCAAGATGAAGAGAAAATAAATTACACTAGGTGGTAGTGCGGAAGAGTATGTGGTGTCAGAGTGGATCACACACAAGAATAGGCCCACAAATAGGTGTGGAATAGAGGATACGATGTCTGGTAGGAATACCAATAGTGATAGTAGTAAGGGCCTATGTGATGAAGTATTCCCCCCTTGGTTGTTGTGTATTGCCACAACCTTAGAGGAAGATGAAGTGCAGAGAAGTGGTGCACTGATAAGAAGAAAAGATGGTGCCCAGAGCAGTAGTGTGTTATTCAGAGAGGAACATAGCATTTAAAGTGGTATGGCAATGATCAAACCGAAAATCAGAGCGTAGATTTTTAGTGTGCAAGTCAACCCAGAAGACAGAGCGCACATTTGTGGTGCACAGTTAGGATAGGAAGGTAGAGCGTAATGTGTTGGTGCGTCTGAAGAAGAGGAAGATGGAGGCTCCCCTAGTGGTGGGGGAGACGAATTGGTAATAGTCTAGAGTGAACTTAGCAATAGTTTACCCCAAGCAGTAGTGGTGTGGAAAATTCAAACCCTACCAGTCAAAGAAGAGGAAGTAGCTCGAGTTTGAAGATGTAAAATCAAGATAGTACCCTTAGGCTACCCGTGTTCTATGAAATGGGTAAGGATGATGCAGAGTAACACTGGTTTACATGTGAAGCAATCTAGTTTGTGAAGAGAATCGCAGATAAAGAAGCCAAAATTGCATAGCTAAAGACCACGTTCAGGGACAGATCCTTGATGTGGTATAGGAAGTATAAGTCTACTGCACCAACAAGACAGGCGAGGTCCCTGGCTGAGATTAAGAAAGATATTCTTAAGGAGTTCCAGAAACCTAAGTCATAATCCTAGTGTATCACTGAGATAAGGAGATCAAGCAGAAGAAAGGAGAAATCGTCTCAGATTATGACTAGTGGTTCAATATCTTATTGGATAGGCTAGCGTTCCAAATATAGGATGTGAAACATAGAGAATGGTTCATTGTGGGGTTACTTCCCCATATCCGAGTCCCGCTCACCCAATAGAAGGTAGTGAATCACGCAGAGGCATTCAAAATTGTGATGCACCTGGAGGCTAATACGGGAGGGGAGGAGATGCCAATAGGTTTGGAGTAGGTACAATTGTAGTTGGCCAACCTGACGATGCAACTGCAAGATATGGCCAAGAAAAAATTCATGCGCGATCACATATAGTGTACCACTTGTCGCACATAAGGCCAGCATAGAGATGAATGTTTGGTACTTCCCAATTATATTGCGATGGGTACACCGATTCCATTTCCATCAGGATAGATGGAGTGGTGTGAATTATGCAGACAGTGGGGCCATGTGCCACCCCGCTGCCCAACTTTTTAGAAGTACTAGACGATGACCCATACTCCATTCTGCGAATTTTGTAAATCTATCAGGCATGATGTCAATAATTGTCACTTGCTCCAATTGATACAATATAATACCCATGATATGTTTTGGGTACAGGAGGAGCACAAGGGTGGTGAACACGATAGTGTGGAATGAGGAAAATACCAAGGAGGTCCCTGAGGTGGATATGGGCGCGGTCGCAGATAAGGATATGGAGGGGAGGTAGACCCCCCACATGTTTTAATTGTGATGAAATTGATCATGTCTCACGATTTTGTACCAAACCGCACATGCTCTATGCATATTGTTAAAGTCTCAAGCATGTCACCAAAGATTGTCCCGACTTACTAAATAAGTGGGAGGACAAGAAGACCAATTGTAACATGGTGCATGCAGATCCATGCAAGAATAAGAAGAAGAACGAGAAGGTTGATGTTCAAGTAGTAACCCGCGGAGGGGAGAAGACTAGATCAGACTTCGAGCATGGTGAAGGATCATGTCAAAATCCATATGGAAATATAAGGAAGGAACCTTATCCCCTTCCAAATTTTGATGTTGCTCAGCAAAAGTAGTTTATGTGCGATGCATAGGGACCATTGAAAGAAGAAAGAGCGCACGAGGAGCTGCAATGCACAACTCAGAGGTCACTCAAGGAGGATCGGATCCAAGAAGAAGTGTAGAGGGTGACACAAAGGTCTTTGGAAGAATCTTGAATCCATGAAGAAATACAATGTACGATGCAGAGGTTGTTGGAAGAGGCTTGCGCGTGTGAGGAATTGCAACGCACAACGCAAAGATCATTAGATAAGGCTCGCATGCACGAAGAAGTCAAGTACACAAAGTAACATTCAATAGAGGAGGCTCACATGTAGACTGAGTTACGACTCACTAAGAAGAACAACACTAGGAGGAATTGCAACGCATAGAATTCATACATGCATTGCGTTGCAGGGAAGACTGTTAAGACCAAGTAAGCTCTTTCTTGCACTTTTGTTTGTGATTGTTGAATGATATAGAGGTTGCAAGTAAGTTGACACAAATGTTAGCTACTTGCATGAGATAACAAAGAGTAGAGGTGGCTATATCAGATCCGCTACCCGGAAGAGATGTATGTCAGTTTAGCAAGCAAAATCTCATTGGCCGAGAATTTAAGATGACAACATAACTTGGTGGTTCTGACATGGACGTCGTCATGTTGGTTTTGGGGTCCGATGTGAAAATGTTTTTGAATAAAAATTGGGAGGTAATGGATAAACCCAAGTTGTTCTAGTCTCCCATCTAGCTCCGCCTCGCCAATCAATACAAGATATATCCAATAGGTCACCTGGAGCAAGTGGAGGTGAATATAGAAGGAGTCAAAACAATGGTTGAATTTGAAGTCATTAAAATTATGGATGATTTTGATCCATACCTTTCATTTCTTGGAATTGACTAGGCCTTTGATAAAAATGTGGTGTTAAATTTGAAAAAGAGGCAGATGTCATTTGAAACAGACACCCCGTGTGTGGTCACGCCACTAGATCCATATGAAGGTGACCGGTATAATGAGCCCATGGATGAGGATGTGTGGAGCTCAGACATTGAAAATATCTATAAAATCACTTGGCACTGGGAGGAATACATCAAGCCCACCACAAATGGAGATTTAAGATTTGAGATTTATGACATAGATTATGAGGATGCCATGGAGAGGTGGAAAAGAAAGCAATGTAGAGTATCAACTAGAAGGTGCATGCATATCTCTATAGAGGATCATGGAGAGGAATTTGGCTCATACCGGTACGATGGATTAGAACCGGTGGAAAATTTTATTGCATGGATACAGCACATTCTCGAGCATCCGAGGGATTGCGCATTGGATACAATTCTCATTGGAATTCTTGTGCATTAGTGGGATACACATCGAGAACCTTATTGTGAATGGGAAGTGGTTGAAGCATCCATGCAATAAATATTCTGACCAGATGTTGACATTTTTCAATACACATGTGTTAGAAAAAGGCATTGGCTAACTAAACAACGGCGCAACGCTCGTGGTCAGTACCTCAATGTCTAGAGATTTATCACTACCATGGTCCATGATCTCAGTGAACACCAGCAATCCATCACCTAGGAGTAGGCCCAGTTGCACCTCAGCTATGATCAAGAGATTTCCATTCATGATGCCACGTGATCACAATTATAGTGGGAATCACGTGTGTGTCAGGAGGTTGAACAAGCCCATCAAACCTGAAAATACTTACACATTGTTGAAGTAGCTACACATGTTGAAACTCAAGGCCAGTATGTGACTGTTCTAAATCACCACACCGAGGTAGTCACTGCTTTGAACATCTCCTATTCCCAAATTTATTAACATACACAGATGCAGTCAGAACCTCTATCCCTACAAAAAATGAAAGTGGTTGTCAAGAAGATCAATATTATACAATCCTAGAACCTGGAACTACGGACACAACTACGAAAATTTATGTCGAAGAAGACCACACTCCAGAGACAAATCACTCAAGTCATGGTAGACATTGAGGAGGGTCAAAACTGTGTCGAAGGGTTTGTCACTCTGGTCACTCAAAGCTTCAACCTATGGGATCATTTACAGAACCCCCTCGATCTCACTACTCTCTATGATAGGGCTTTCACAGTAGAGGCTGAGGTCGCGAAACAAAAATGGAAAATGGGTTATTTTAATCCCAAGGAGCATGCCACTACGATGCTTTCCATTGTCGCAAGAATGAAGGAGATCACTATAGCCTCAGTTGAGTAGCAGGATATGCAATATTTTATCACTTAAATGGAGAATAATGCCTTGGGATGGTACACTCATCTCTCTGACATACAATTCGTTGTTGAGCCTCTCATCGACCAACTCAACAACACAAACCTGACATCTTCTCAGGTCACATCTATGGAATTCGAGGAATATATTCAGCCTACGAAGGATCTTTAGGGCCATTTAAATGAGCTCGAGCACCAATATAAGTACTTTGTGGAGGAATTAAAAATCACTGTGTCGTCCATTGTAGAAGTAATTCCATGAAGAATTTGGCTCGAGGACAAGCCAAGCAATAGTGGTGGGGGTCTATTGGCACCCAAAGTTTTGGGTTAAGTTTTGCACGTGTGCACAAACAAAGTTGTGTGTGCTCATTCTATAGTTTTGTGCATGCCTAAGGAAATGCATGAATAATGACAAAGAATGTGTTACAGGCCAAGTTTGATAGTGCACAACATGCCTGAAAGATTATTGATCATGTGTTGGTCCCAGTTTTGAAGCACACCAGAATTCAAGAAGACGCATGTTAGAATCAAGAAAAAAATCATTGGGAAATCCTCTCAGATGATTACTGCCAGCATCACAAGATATCATTGAGCTGACAAAAGATGAGTTGGTAGGGTGGTTAAGATTTCCATAAGCAGGTGCCATAATCATGCAAGGTAGTTTTGTCAGTCGAGCGAGTGTAGTGTAACGGAAAGAGATAAGAGCTATTGAGCAGAGAAAGATATAAAAGTAAGTAGTGATATCATAAATGGGGCTAGCTAGATATATGATAAGAGATTCATTGAGTCCTTAGTATAGAGATCGCTCTGAGCCTGTTGTAATATTGTATTTCTTTTGAATATGCTTATGTGTTTGTTGTATGTCTAAGTTTTGAGCAAAGGCGCATTACGCAGTGTATTGTGATTCTAAGGATTTATATATATAAGATATGAAGTTTTATGGATGTCATATATATCTATTATGTGCAATGTATACCCCTATTGTGATGGAATGGATCTAGTAATAAATATAGGATGGTTTTGATCTATTTTGTGTTTATCATGCATGAGTTGAACATGTGTGTGTATTGTTTTAATTCTTATTCCTAATAATTTTTCAGAGATGAATTGCATAAATGCCAGCCTCGATGGGTTTTTGTATGTTTATCCTTCATCCTCGTCACAAGACCTTATGGTCTATATGATCCTCTCTACATCTCAAATGAGACTTTCCTCAGCTTTGGCCGAGGATTGATATGTTTATGCTCTGGGGTTTTTGTTGGTCAACTATGAATGAACCCTAGGTCTAAAATCCCCAGCATTAGGATGGACGTGTGCAAGCGTGGATCAAAACGCCAACACCTACATGTGATAAGGAAATCTATGCCTTGGTTCAAGTTTATAATAAGTGGAAGCACTATCTAATGGGAAAGGAAACTATTATCCACACATATCACTAGTGACTGTAGTATTTGCAGGCCCAGAGGAAGCTTCAACAAACCAGACATTACAAGTGGAATGGGTTTTTGCAACAATTCATCTAATCATCAAGTATTAGAATGGAAACACTAATAAGTTGGATGACATGCTTTCAAGGCCATCGACATCCAATATTATAGCTTTGGGAAATCTTACGCACATGGATCATTTTATCCATGATACATACAAAGAGGCATACACTAAAGATGAGTAATTTAAAGAAGTGTTTCAGTAGCTACGAAGCCAAATTCATGTAGAAGAAGGTGACTGTAAGTCTAGCTGTAATCTCAAGAAGCTAGAGAAGATTTGTGTTCCTAAAGGTGAAATGTTGTATTTTATCAGAGAGGCATGCATCTAAGGTTGCAATACATTTTGGTGTTGGGAAGATGGCTTCTAAATTACAAAGGTATGTGTATTGGCCCAGAATACAAGAAGATGTAGCTCAGTATATTAGAGGATGCATATTTTTTTGTACTAGCAAGCCCATTAATAGAAAGCAAGGTTTGTACCATCCATTACCTATACCCACTCGACCTTGGGAAAGCATTTCCATGGATTTTTTGGGAGGTTTACCAACAACTAGGAAGGGACATGACTATTTGTATGTGATAGTTGACAGGTTCAACAAGATGTGAATTCTTATGCCTTGTAAAAATACCATAAAAGGACAATTAGAAGCAACAAGCATGTTCTTTGAATAAGTCTAGGTGCACTTTGGGATACTAAGGAGCATCATCTCAGACAAGGATACCATATTTATTAGTGCCTTTTGGACTACACTTTAGGATAATATGGATATGAAGTTGAAGAGATATACAACATTATGTTCACAAGTAAATGGTTAGACAAAAGTTGTCAACGGGATTGTGGTGCAACGTTTTAGGAGTTACAATTAGACGCATTTGAATACTTGGGATGAAAATGTGATCTATATTCAAAACTCTTATAACATATAAGTCCACACTTCTATTGGTAAGTCCTCTTTTGAAACTCGCTTTGGGTATTTGTCACCTTCACCCTTGGATGTTATTTGTGTACAAAAAGGAGGAGTGAGGGAAGACATCACAGGATAAGTATTAGGAGCACGCAAATTCATTAAGAATATTAGATAGATTCATTTACAAGTACGGGAGAAACTGAAGAAGACACGGGAAAAGTATAAGGCCAAGCATGATCAACACATAACAGAGAAGTCATTTAAAGTGGGAGACTGAGTTTGATTACAGATGAACAAGGAAAGAAAATAGGGTCCTATTAAGAATATCAAGGCTCCGTGGTATGGACCTTTTGAGGTATTGGATAAGGAGGGAGATAACTCCTATAGACTTATTCTACCCCCATACATGCACATTTACTCCATAGTGAATGTGGAGAATTTGAAACTTTATGACCATTCCATGTTGGATTAGGAGGAAGAGCAAGTCCTACCTACCATAGAGGACTTAGCACCAGATGCTCAGAAAGATTTGAAAGAAATCACATTTATGCGGAAGAATTCCATAATGAAAAGATAGGGGCAACATGACCTTTGGAATATTGGGTTGAAAGAGAAACATACAAGCAAAGAAAAATGGCACTCCATGGAGAAGGTAGAGGAAAAACTTCCTCACCTCATTTAGTAAATATTTTGGGGACCAAAATCCTCTCTAGATGGTGAGGTATGCTCCGTATTGTATAATCATACAATTTTTCATCTATATTTGCACTTTCTAGGTGGAAAAAATTGGAGGAATTAACTTGTAGGGTCATTTTCGCAGCAGGTTCCAGTTTGGAAAATTAGGGTTGGAAACCATCTAAAATATTCCAGGGCCAGTTTGAGGCATCAAATGACACATTTTTTGGTTCAAAACATTTTTAGGACTAAGAAAACATATTCTACACACAAGGACCTTTCCATCAATGCAAGAATCACCTCAATCGAATATTGTATGCGAAAGTTATGCCTCTCAGAAGTTGACCTACCTAGTTTACCACCATAGTACGAGTGAATGCCACATTATCCCCCACTACTCACACATGTGGGGATAGCCATGTGTGTGCTTTCAAGAAGTGTGTAGAAGGTCCAATACCTTATTACTAATTTAAGGGTTGAGGAAGTCAAAATCTTAACTCTAAAATACTAACGGGCTATGTTAAATACCAGGCCACTAGGAGGAGAAAGAGTTCCATTATTTTGTATTGTACTTGTCCCATAATTGACCAGAGAATCCAAGCAGTGTGGCTTGAGAGCATAACAGAGGTAGGAGGAAGAGTTTGTAGTATCCATTCAGGCCACAGAGTGATAGGAAAATCCATAGTGACTTCCCCCCTTTCTTTGTACTTACATTTCATTACTGGAGAAAAGAGAGCAGAGCATAGGCCTCACCTTCTAGTTGGGTTTTATCCCATATTGGGTTTCCCATGATACATCTTGTGTTTATTTGCGTGGATGGTGTGTTATTTTTCTTAGTCTTTCATTTTTTCATTTCAATTAATTCATTAATTTGAGCATTAAGCTAGTGATTATAAATCTGAGATCTAAAGAAAATAAACCTGCATAATAAAAAAAATAGTATAATAGAATATTTGTTGTGACGAATTATTCTAGTGGAATATCTACATTAGTTTATAGATCCTTTCAGAGTTTGGAATCCAGTAGCAACATCTTACCACACTTTGGTGTGACAATCAGAGTGAAATCAAGCTTGTTAAATATCCAATTCAACATTAGTGCAACAAACACATTGAGCTACAATTACGCTTCATTAGAAAGCTCATTCATGATCAAGTTCATGAAGGGATCTTTTTCCCTACAGAAGATCAAGTTGCATACATTTTCAAAAAGTCTCCTACAGAAGCGAATTTTTCCAAACTTTGATCTATGTTAGGATTTCAAGAAGTTATAATTAAGGGGGGATAGACTCTAATGCCTCATTCCTTCTCCTATTTTTCACCTTTGTAAATCCTTAAATCCTATCCCAAGTTATTATTAAGGGGGAATGTTAGGATATTTAGACACTTAGTAGTTATTTAAGTTCAACTTGGTCTAATGTGTCTTTAGGTAAAAGAGTGTTTATTTTAGTATGCATTTGTAGTTATGTAATATGACGATTGTGATATATTCTAGACATAGAGTGATATGACGGCTCATATTCTCCTTGGTCTTAACAACTATATCGATATGTGGCTTAACACCCAATTGGTCCATAACCTCTATTTAAAGAACATGTAGGGTCATTTTTCGATGATTGATTGTGAGAAACTCTCTTGTAAAATATTTTTATTTTGCATTAATATGTTTCCTCAAGTGGCCATGTTGGCTGGGGTCGTGGATTGTTTCCCTCTTCCAGGATTTTAACCACGTCAAATTATTGGTGTTATGATCTTTGATCTAGTTGTGTAAGAAGTTGCTTAAGGTGTTCATCATATGTGGGAACACCATGTTTTGTCGAATGGGATCCCCTTCTCCACATTGCAGTCCCTCGAGCTATCACAACTCTTTCCTTGGCTCCAGCACAAACTAGCCAGGAAATATCAATGTTGGGATCTATAGGGACTCTCCATGGGAAATTTCACAACATAATTATATGCATGCAATTTTAGCCTTCAATTATATGCGTAGGTCTATCTCCCTTATATCTCTACACCATACTCCAATTATGATGAGAATGAAAGAATGAATGATCCTCAGCTTCCCAAAAACAAGGAATAAGTATGCATGCTTTGAACTTGCCACTTGGCACTCAAAGAACTCCACTTAACTACCTTAGAATACATTCCAAGGTTGATATGCCTTTTACATAAGCTAAGGCAAGGCACTTTGGGTTATAATAAAATATATTATTCTCTGGTTTTGGCCCCTTTCGGCACCTTTATCCCCCTCTCGTTCCTCTCTCGTGGGATCATAGCCCCCCATCGTTTTATTCCCCCTCATCTCGCAACCAACGATGTATTTTTTATTAATAACTTTGATGTACATTATTTACATTACTTGGACCACGGTCATACTATTTGGATCATAGCCCGAATCACATATATACATTACATTACATTTTCAGGGATCAAAACTAGGGTGTTACATTCTCTTCCCCCTTATTTTTGCTCTGTCCTCAATGCACATCACTATGCATATGTACAACAACAAAAATTACATCAAATTATATTTACTTCAAAATTTTAAACCCTAATGTGGTTATTCCTTCCACATTACATCTTCTATCTTCACTAGACCTTTACTTGTCCCACATATTTGTTCCTGGGCACTGTGTCCTTCTTGTTGTCCAATATACTCTTTGGTTGTAGCTAGTATTACATTATTTCCCCCTTAGAATATCACCGTCCTCGGTGATTTGTGTCTAGGTACTTAACTCGTGTCTTCATTCTTTAGTCATTCATATAACAACTATCAAGAAAAACATATATGTTATAGTTGTTGGCATTTAGCAACTATCTTATTCATAGGAGTTCCCAACTCCACAATGCAAGAAATTATTCAAAAGTAAATATACAAATTTAATTCAACACTTATTTGTATGGCTACTCTCTATTTCATAAAGCTACCAAAGGAAAGAGTTTATCTCACTGATCTTTGAGACACGCCCTTCTTGTTTTCATGCATCTTACCACATGTATATTTTTGCAACAATTCCACTCATTTAAATTATCTCTTCCTTGTCGTACTCACCCTTCCAAGCTCGAGCATTACAGGACCACCCTTGTGCTTAATGGAATGGTAGAGCATTAGAAATTTTAATTTTCCTTTTATTTTAATTTTTTACCTCTAAATATATTAACATCAGTATACTATATCTATATATCTATGCGACCAACTCAATATACATACATGGAAATTCAAATCAGATTTCGAGATCTCCAATGTAAATATCTTCAAAATATAAAGCATTGGTACATCATTATTTTCCAAATGATTGATTTAATTATAATGAATTGTTTTTTTTTGTTAGTTAATTATCCCTGATTTGCGGGATTGGCTTGTCGCTGAGATGCCACGACCCATGGGCATCTAAGCCTTCAAAATCACCCAGGATCGTACCCGACCTGGACCGCACTATCTTTAACATGGCTGGATTTAAGGTGTCCCTGAGGTTTCAACCCGATGACTTCACTTACAGAATGCCTTAACAACACACTCGCTCACCAACTACTCTACACCACATGCACTTATTATAATGAATTGTTAAACATTACTAAGAGAAAGTATTTAACAATTACATGGAAATAAAAGACAAAAAAACAATGATTGATTTAATTATAATGAATGGTTAAACATTGCTTAGAGAAAGTATTTAACAATTACATGGAAATAGAAGGGAAAAAAGCATAGAACACTTTATATGTGTATGATACATAATATATAGAATAATCATAAAAAAAAATTAAACAAAGAAATAGGTAAAGTATTTAACAAGTACAAGGAAATAGAAGACACAAGACATAGAACACTTTTATGAGATATAATAAATAAAATAAACATTTTTTTTAAATAAAAAAATAGATTAAATAAATTAATATATAAATAATATACATAATTCTATAAAAATTAATTTAAAAAAAATAAATAAACCAAAAGTTAGAATTATGATAAATTTTCTTAAAAATTAATGAAATTAATATGTAAATAATGCACATAATCTCATAGCAGATAAAATTTTTTTTAACTTTAGAGAAGACTTACAAATTTGCGCTATAGACAATACAACTATGTAAGCAATAGTATCCATCAGAGACTTTTATATTCATAAGACGTATCACTTTTTTTTAGCAGTTCCTTAATGTCATAAAAGGTATTCATGAGATGTTAATATTTACCTCTAGAGACACTACCACACTTTCCATATATTAATATCATTTATTCAAATAATATTTTTTTAAATGGAATTTTGCACACTAATGGAT
>SNQJ01S0105634.1:30832-56440 GCA_010110895.2 Picea sitchensis
CCCTTCAATAAGCCTTTAGAACATGTCTAAAACTCACCTCAGATCTTCTTGTTTACCTGATATATTGGCCTCAGAACAGGTCTGAAATTTACACCAAATCATGTTCAAAACTAGCCTCAAGACAAACTTGACTTACCTCATAAATCTATCTCATGACATAACTTTCTTTCCCCTGAAATTGCCTCAAGTCTAGTCTAAATTTTGTCTCAGAAATGCCCCTAAATCGCTTGGATATACCTTAGAAATTAGTCTTAATGTATCTCAAAACATTTGCCTTAGATTGCTGCCTCATATCTCCCTCTTCACTGCCTATTTTTGTTGTAGCTTGCTCTTGGATATGCCTCAGATAGCCTAAGATCTACCTCATATATGCCTCAAATTTTTCCTCTATTACAACCTCATATCCACCTTCATATCAACCTCATACAACCTCATATTTTCCCTTAGATTAGCCTAAAAAACATGCTTGAATAACCTCCAAAATTGTCCTAACTCTACCTCAAAAACTTGTTGAAAAGATCAGATATGCCTTAGAAAATTCGCTTGACTACCTAAGAAAACTCACCTTTGCCTCATAAAGAAGTTTCCTTTTTGTTAGTTTTCAAATGAGGCAAATATTCATCATATTTATACTAATTCGTATCCTTAAAATAGGGCCGACCTTAACAAACAAACCTAATTTTAATCTTTTAAATTTAATTTTCAATAGGGACGAATTGACCAATAAATTTAATTTGATTTTTTCTATTTAATCCATTGGGGCCGACTTGTTAAAAAAAAAAGTCAAATTAACTTTGATCTTTATTTTAGATAAGGCCGACTCATGTGATGGAGAACATTCACATGATCATTTTTAAGAGATAATATCTCCTCAACCATGAGGGACCACGTGGTGTGCCACTTACCATTGGAAACGAATTGATGAGGATTATCAATCCATGGAAGTTTTGCATGCATTTGCAATTCCCTTCATACTCATTTTTTTGAATCAACTGTGGGGATTCTTGACCAACCTCCAGGGCCTTCTTCTAGGGTTAACATCAATGACAATTAATTTTCCAACAACCTTTAACTTCTTTTGTACCAACTTTGTCTTTTCTTGACCCATTGTTAAAATAAATGCCCCACCTATGTGGAAGTGGGAGGAATTTTCCTTGTCATCCCACACTTGCAATGTATTCCCACATACCACATTCCGCATGGAGCACAATTTCTATTTTTAAGGTAATTATGGAACATATTTTGCAAATATTTCACATGATAAGGAAAATTGTTGTTAATTAATGAGGCTTATGTTTTTCACATTCCCCCCCAAGTATTTCACATGAAAATGACAGTTACCATTAAATAATAACACATACCGAATGCATAATGAGGCAAGTGTGAACATACGATATTGATTGTTAATTTAAGGTTATCAATGATTATTTGTGTGCCATCTAGAAGAAAAATCTAATTTATATGCATGATAAGGAAAGTGGAAAGATGCTTGTCTCCTTGACTTCAAATACTTTTAGAGGAATTTTGTGACATTCAGTATTGGACAAAGTCCTTAGTTTCTCTGAAGTAGATTCTTTCTTGGATCTTCATGCTGGTGGGACAAAATTTCTTAAGGATTTTATAGTTCAAACCTATGTTTAGTAGACTAATCCCATCCATATTGACATATGAACATTAGCCAAGAGATATAAGGAGTTCACATGGCTCTTTGTGCTTCTGGTGGGTCAAGGCTTGACTACCTATGTCCCCAAGTATGTCCTGTATATTCTTCATTTCTATGTATGAGTGGGTGTGGTTTTCAATTGGGCCCAAACTATCTCTATTGAAATTTCCCACCAGCTTTCAAATTTCATTCAGACCAAGAGGTTCTTCATGACCTCTTATCTTGTTTTCACTCTAGTTTACTGCAACACATTTGAAGGTATTCCCCCAAGGGGAAATTTCAATTTTAGTGAGGACTTAGCTCAGTTTTGGTATCCCATGTTATGGAGAAAGAAGTCAGCTTTTCATTTTTATCAAATTCAAGATTCCTTTGTTAGGGAAATCAGATGTATGCTTACAGGGATGGAGCTAGATAGGCTCACAGAGGCACCTATAAACTTTCTTGTCGAAAAAGGAGTATATATATTCAAGGAAAAATTCATAAACATAAGAATTTTTTGTTTTGAAGGGAAACCCTTCCTCCCTCATTTTGGAGTTGTATATATTTTTCGTTTCAGAGCTGTATAGACAATACAAAGTGTGGTGTGCTTTCTTCAATAAAAAGAGAAAGTAACAATTCATTCCCATGCCTTTTAAGATTGCTGGTATTTTAGTGAAACTTTCATCTAACTTGGTTGAGATGGCCAGATAATTTGATTCTTTCCATATGAAGGAGGATGAAGCACGCAAAGTTTTTGATCTAGGAGGAATTTTCACGGCTCACATAGCTTCAATTGGTTACAATTCTATTTTTTACTAAGGAAGAAGAAATCATAGAGGGAGAAAATGATAAGGAAGACACACACATGGGTATAAGGGTGGTCGCTACGACCAATAAAATTGGTCATAAGAAGAAGAAGAAGTAGGTCACCCACAATGATACAAACACGTGAGCGAGTTCAAATAATAGTGTAAACATGGTCCCTCTCCAACAAGAAGTCGACCAACCTTAGCACAAACAAAGAGGTAGATCCACGACTAGCACTGATGGTGGTTTTATCCATCATTCCCACAAGATTTCCTCTTCTGATCATAAAAATCGTGAAGTTACCGTAGAAGGAAGAAAGAATAATGAAGGATGTGTAGGTGATGGAGATGACAAAGACCCCCCTCGACAATAGTTGGATATAGCGCATACGATCACACCTATTTCCAAGAGGAAAAATAACATAGGTGGAAGGGATATTCAAGACCCTGGGAAGTTGGAAGTGAATATAATAGACATGGAAGTTGATGATGTTGATGAAGTTCCCACTTGGGTAGCAATACAAATGGTTGAAAGTAAACTTATTACAGAGGAATTATCTCATGATGAGCCAACTATTTTTGAGGGAGAATATGTGACACTACGCCATGCTAAGTACCATAAAGAGGCCAGGAAGTTGCAGATTGGGAGAGTCAATTTGAAGGACAAGAAGGTCACAAGTAAATGGAGTTTCAAGATCGATATTAAAGGTTTGAGACCTTTAGGGGTTCTTAGATTTCATCAATCCATGTGTGATGTGTTGGCTCACTTGATAACTGAACACAAGTTGGAAAATGCTAAGTTAAGGAAAACGATAAGTGAGTTTGAAGCCGCTCTAAGTAATATGCCATTGTTTGTGGAGCCTTTGTCCATGATGACCCTGGATGAATTCCTTGAAGAGGCATCTAGATCGAAATCCAAGGTCAAGAAAGATGCTAAATTATTGATGGGAATAAAAAAGTATGTGGACGGAAACATAAACAAAAGACTTAACATAATTTTGGAATCTCCAGAGATTGCTATGGATTCAAGTGTCATGTTAGGAAGGATTCGTTCCCTTGGGGTATATCTACAAGAAAATTTACAAAATGATGAGAATTTTTACAAGATCACGATGAGTACTTTTGTGGCAAGAATATCAAATGTAGATGAGTTTACAAGGTAGAAGCAGGACTTTCCTTCCAAGAACAAATTAAAGAAAATACAGGTTCACTGGATCGGGAGGATAGATATCCTCTAATAGTTGAGATCCACTTGTGACATTCTAGTACATTGTTTCTAAAATTTGTTGATATAGTGAAGGAACTTGAGGGCCCGTGCCTAATAAGGGATTCAATACTATTGACCAAATAACAAATGAAAGTGGAGATAAGCACACTTAGAGTTTCATGGGGAACCGAGTTTGATGACCTCACAAATTTCCCGGAGGATGAAATTAGATGTTGGCTGGTCAGTTTTGTAAATGAGAATGAAGATTAAATGGTTGTCGTACAACAACATTGCTCCGAGTTGAAAGGAATTGAGGATGAATTATTCATGCTTAGGGTTAAACAAGACAAAACCGTAGCATAATTACATGAATATATTGAAGAATGGTTCAAGGGTGTGCTTGAAGACATAACTATCCCATTGTGATTTTCAAGATTCAATAAATGGTTACGTTAGTTAGTGTTGCTATGTGAGTTACTTATTTAAGTAATCTCAACAAACGAGAAGACACCTTCCATCCACCATTCAATACTTCCATTTTTGTAAATATAGGTTTTTGAAGAATTTCCCTTGGTCTTTCTTCTTCCTCAATTTGTAATCATCCGACCTTGTCATCCAATATTTGCATGTGGGACGATTCCTACCTGTCTCATTTTTGTCTTCCAGGTTTTCTATGCTTATTATATGGTCCGTGGGAGCCCCATTCCAATCCTAAAGGATGAAAACATTTCAATACTTTCTTGTTTAAGTATCACAAATATTATGTAACATTGATTTGCGCACATAATATTTGATCTTGGATAATGAATTTATATTTATTATTTGATCAAAACTTCACAAAGATCTATTTTGGAGTTCATGAATTTTGTGATTTCTAACTTTTATTAAAGTGTGAAATCTCGAGTATGTGTCTCCTTTACATCCTTATGATATGAATGGTATAAATCATTTAAATTTCTATGGAAATGAGTATTTATGCTACTCAATGTTATGTGTGTCTTGCTTCAAATGCTTACCTTCTACTTGTTGTAGTATAGGAAATGGTTATGGTGGAACAAACAAACTCTCTTGTTTTTCTTTCATTAAACCACCACTGTAATCTTTTATATCTGTTTATCTCATTTTCTGGTCCACTCTCAAACATTAATGTTTGATAAATGAAAAATATGTTATCTAAAACCATAATATAAGTTGTCATCTGCATGAGAAAAATAAGAGCATCACCTCTATAAAAATGAAGAGGGTATCTCCATTTCCATGAGAATATTCTATAAAGTTGACTCTTATCCTTAAATAGGTTTAGAGATTAACAAGTTTATATCCCCAATAAGGAAACATTGGCCACAAGTTAAAACTTTGATACATCTTTTATTTCAATAGAAGTCATTCCCCTCTCTTGTCATCATTATATTCTATTAACCAATCAAACCATATCGCTCTTTTGAGGATATTTTCAAGAATCCTTTCTCCATTATTCAAATTCACAAGTACAATCGACTATTGAGTATGTAAGTGCCCCCACTCTCATTTGTCACTTTGTATTGTCATTCAAGATTCCATTCTATTATATTTTTCTTATTGTTATTTGTATTTTGTGATATCAATGTGTTGAGTCACATACATGCACATTATAGGTTGTATTAAAGAAGGCTTTAAATCTATATGGCAGGGAAATGTATTAATGTGGTGAAGGCTGTAGCTTAAAAAAATTTGAGGATTAGACTAAGGTAATTTTTTTTGGTTATAAAACAAACTCACACGTGCTTCCAATGGGTATTCACTCAATTTGTTTTAAAAATATTAAGGGAGACATAATCGCTTTAAGTCACCCTGTCAAAATTGTCCATATGGATGCCCTATCTTCAACATAACTTTCAACGAGATTGTTTAATTGATATGTCATTTTCTTTGTTGAAAAGTAGATTTAAAACAATTTAAAATAAATGATATTATAAGGAATTTCATGAAGTAGAGAAAATGCTACAAACTTTGAAGTTCTTCTGTTTCAAGCTTAAACCCTTCTGAGAAAGGAGAAAATAAGAGATTGTTTAATTGATATGTCATTTTCTTTGTTGAAAAGTAAATTTAGAACAATTTAAAATAAATGATATTATAAGGAATTTCATGAAGTAGAGAAAATGCTACAAACTTTGAAGTTCTTTTGTTTCAAGCTTAAACCCTTCTTAGAAAGGAGAAAATCACAACTTTCATTTAAGGTGGGAAAACTAAGGGCCATTTTTTATCGTGAGAAGAAATCTAGTTCTTTGCATAAATTTGCATTTAAAAGGGAGATCTATTGAATGCAAGTTATCTTTTGTGTTTGTATGTAATTGTGTTCAACCATATATTGAGAAAAAACTTAAAAAAATGAATGGGACATGAAAATAAGTCTATAAAAAATGCATTAGGATTACTTTTTAAGGTATGCGATAAATTTTGTATTTACTCAATATACAAGATTATTATAGTAAATAAATATATTTATGGTTTTATTTAAAAGAGACTTGTGAGGAATGATAGGCATGTTCCATGTAGTACCCCTCTTTTTAACCATTCAAAATCTCTTCTCTAAATTATTTTTTAATCTAATACTGCTTATTGTCGAGGGTATATTTCCTAGCAATGACACAATATGTGAAAATTATCATGGTGGCTATACTTGCAAAAAGAATCATTGTTTTGGATATTTTACATAGGTGAAGTGCATGTAATAAGATTGGTTACCTTTTTACTTACGTCTACCAAGTGTTGCATGGGTTGGGTGATTATCCCAAGCATGTATAACAATCCATGCTATAATAGTTATCTTCAATTATATCATGGATAATACCCTTCTTTTTGACTTCGCATGGTTAGTGTGGTGAAAGTGATCCAAGTTGTCTTATTTGAAGAAAATGGCACAAGTTGTTTGGTGTAAAATTGTTTGGTTTGTGTGGTGCAAGTTGTTGTCATACATGTAGTGCAAGTGGCACAATTTGTACAATTTGTCTAGTCTATGTAACATGAGTGGTGCAAATTCTCAAATTATATGTCTCAATGGTGCATAGTGTTTGGATACAATGATATGTTTTATTTGACATGGAACTACATGTGATATCATATGCAAGTGTAGCTGTTGGCAATGATTTTGGAGATACTCAATTACTATTGAGATCCATATTAACATCATCCACTGATGAGAACCACCTGATTATCCCAATATTACTCTATTGAAAAATGCATGCTAGGTGTGAGCAATGATTTTGGAAATAATCAATTACTATTGAGATCCATATTGGCATCATCCACTGATGGCAATAATACTACTCTATTGAAAAATGCATGCCAATGTAGACTTGGGGATTTAAGTAAAGAGTGTTCTTTAGAGGGTATATGTGACCCTTATTTTCACCATCCCATTCCCATGTTTGTGTGCTAAACTTAGAAAGTGATTTAGGTATTCACCCCTTAAATTTAGTGCTATTCATGTAGAAACTAATTACCATATAACATTAAGGGGAATATGATGTATAAATAAATATTTATAAATAAATTTAAATAAACATTTATTGGCCAAATAAAATTATGGAGATATAATAAATCGAAACAAGTGGAATGAGAAATAAAGTTNTGTAGAAACTAATTACCATATAACATTAAGGGGAATATGATGTATAAATAAATATTTATAAATAAATTTAAATAAACATTTATTGGCCAAATAAAATTATGGAGATATAATAAATCGAAACAAGTGGAATGAGAAATAAAGTTACTTAGTACCTACCTTCTAATAAAAAAATTAAATACAAGTGAGAAAAAAATGACATTACCATTTAAAAGTATAAATAAATGATAAGTACTTATATTGGAAGTATACAATTTGAATGATATAAATAAATGATAAGTAGTTATATTGGAAGTATACAATTTGAATGAAATAAAATAATATTTTAAAAGAAACATTTTTTAATAGCTATACCATATATATATATACATAGTACAAATTATATTATATTGAGAAATAATTATTTGAGATTATATTATATTGAGAAATAATTATGTGAAAGTTGTATTAGAATAAGTAATATGTAATTAGATATCTAAGTTTATCAACATAGTTTTAAATGTTTGTTATATATTTAAACGTCTCTTATATATTTAAAGTATTAATATTTTTCATTTAATATATTAAAAATAGATTTTTTTTTTTTCACAAAAATTGAAATTTTATATATATAAAAGGGCACGATTGAGGTTATATAGTACAAAAGAGGGTGTTGATAGAGGATACCAACAACAAAATTTCCATCAAAAGCTTATAAAAATGAGTCTGACATTGATCCTACTTCGCTGATATCTAAGCTTTTCAATTCTATCTTAGAACTATCTTTCAGAAAGATTTATTTATGTCATTTTTACAAAATTTTGAAGTGCCTTACTGATCTTCTTAAGCTCGGTCTTCCTCTGGTGGGGGCTTGAGCGCTGCATTCAGATCAGGCAGAATTGGGTCTGCCCTACTTCCTATCTCTTCGTTCGGGCTTTGCATTGAAGAGTTGGATGGCCTGGCTTCCATATTTGCTTCCATGTGCTCCCCTTGGCGTCTGGGGAATTCGACTTCATCTTGTAACTGATTTATTAAGGTGCAATGTTGAGCTAGTGTGTCCAAAGTGAAGGTGAGTGTGGAGCTATGAGAATCCAGGTGTAGTTCCAGTTGCTGGGTGATGGAGAAGTTATCTTGCACCAATTCATCCTCCGGTCTTTCACAAGTTTGGTGTTGTGCCATTTTTGCAACTAGACTGACTATGAATAACCTCCTCCAATTACTGGTGTTTCCTTTGTCTTGGTCGGGGTTGGCGCTGAAGTTGATGTTCCTGTCTTTAGTTTTACCTCGGTTGGCCGCCTCTAATGCTATCTCTGTCTACACTGTCTTTGTCTATGCTTCCTCTGTCTTCACCGCTGCTGGAGCTTCCTCGGAAAACTGTGTGCTTGTCGTTGTTGCCGCTGACCAAGCTACCTCTGGTGCGTCCCCTGCTACAGTCTCTGAAATTCCCTTTCTTTGTGCTGCTCCCTGTGAGGCTGCTGCTCACAATTTTATCAATTGTTATACCTCTGTTGTTGAAGCAATGGAAAATTCTCATGTTTCTTCTACGCTTTAACTTCCATTCCAAAATGAAATTCCATGCTGACGAGTTTCGCTGTGGCTCGCTGTGACAATGAATTGGCCGCTGTCCATCTGAATTACCTCTTATGGCTATATTTTGGATGGATGTATGCCATGCAAACTTAGAATTGGAGTGACGCTCAAGCGTTGATGCAACATGTACTGCCAACATTCGCTTGCAGTGAATCATGGCTGAAATCCTTTCAAATTCCTTCACCTCAAGCATAATTAAGGTGGAGGTGATGTTGCAGGCTACAGAGCGAGCGTGAAGCATCGGGTACGACGGGTTCCCATGAAGGAGGACCACCTTGCGATCCAGGATATCCATAGTTCCGTCCTACTGCGTACAGGCTCCCATGGACCAGAGGTTGCACAGGTACAACATCTCCCCGAGGATGACCCTCGGCTTACTACTTAATGCATTCAGCTGAAGCGCCACGTGGATAGTTGCGCCAGGTGGATCGCTTACAGTAGAGGGCTGAGGCATTAGGGGGGGGCTAAGAAAAGGGCCTTCCCAACACTTCCATATGACCTGGGCCCATTCCAATTGCTAGATTTGCCTGCTCATCTGCTATCCTATTGTTTGTGCGTGGGACATGGTAGAAGGAGGAGTGAATGGTGGATATGATTGCTCTGGTCCTTTCAATGATTCTTTTCAACTTTGAATTCTTTGGGTCTATTCTTGTAACAAAATGTCGGATTATATTCTCAGAGTCCCCTATTACAATTATGTGGCTAAGTTGACGATCATGAGCTAAGAGAGCTCCTTGATACAACAAATAAGCCTTTACCATGTTGCTGGTGATTACACCCAAATTCCAAGAGTAGCATAGCATTCTTTGTCCTTTAGGACTATACAAAACCCCTCCCACACCTGGAATAAAAGAAAAAGTATTAAGAAAGTATTTTAAAAGAAAAAAATGACACTTTTTCACTTTATTTTTCATTTAAATATACAAATAATGAATTTATATCCTATACCACATAGTCATTACAATATCCTATGCCACATTGTCATTACAATATGGAACATTGCAAAAATTTGTTTAATATTTAAAAAGTTATGTCAAACTTAACAATTTCTTAGAGTCAAATGTTTAGAAAATTATGTCAAACTTAGTTATACTTTGAAATTGAAGTTATATGCGAGTGCAAGAGACTTGGTCGTGTTTGAAAATTTAAACCAATCAAATTTTACCAACGTTTATGTCCCTAAACCATCACCCTATATCCATTAGTGTGCAAAATTCCATTTAAAAAAATATTATTTGAATAAATGATATTAATATATGGAAAGTGTGGTAGTGTCTCTAGAGGTAAATATTAACATCTCATGAATACCTTTTATGACATTAAGGAACTGCTAAAAAAAAGTGATACGTCTTATGAATATAAAAGTCTCTGATGGATACTATTGCTTACATAGTTGTATTGTCTATAGCGCAAATTTGTAAGTCTTCTCTAAAGTTAAAAAAAATTTTATCTGCTATGAGATTATGTGCATTATTTACATATTAATTTCATTAATTTTTAAGAAAATTTATCATAATTCTAACTTTTGGTTTATTTATTTTTTTTAAATTAATTTTTATAGAATTATGTATATTATTTATATATTAATTTATTTAATCTATTTTTTTATTTAAAAAAAATGTTTATTTTATTTATTATATCTCATAAAAGTGTTCTATGTCTTGTGTCTTCTATTTCCTTGTACTTGTTAAATACTTTACCTATTTCTTTGTTTAATTTTTTTTTATGATTATTCTATATATTATGTATCATACACATATAAAGTGTTCTATGCTTTTTTCCCTTCTATTTCCATGTAATTGTTAAATACTTTCTCTAAGCAATGTTTAACCATTCATTATAATTAAATCAATCATTGTTTTTTTGTCTTTTATTTCCATGTAATTGTTAAATACTTTCTCTTAGTAATGTTTAACAATTCATTATAATAAGTGCATGTGGTGTAGAGTCGTTGGTGAGCGAGTGTGTTGTTAAGGCATTCTGTAAGTGAAGTCATCGGGTTGAAACCTCAGGGACACCTTAAATCCAGCCATGTTAAAGATAGTGCGGTCCAGGTCGGGTACGATCCTGGGTGATTTTGACGGCTTAGATGCCCTTGGGTCGTGGCATCTCAACGACAAGGCAATCCCGCAAATAAGGGATAATTAGCTAACAAAAAAAACAATTCATTATAATTAAATCAATCATTTGGAAAATAATGATGTACCAATGCTTTATATTTTGAAGATATTTACATTGGAGATCTCGAAATCTGATTTGAATTTCCATGTATGTATATTGAGTTGGTCGCATAGATATAGTATACTGATGTTAATATATTTAGAGGTAAAAAATTAAAATAAAAGGAAAATTAAAATTTCTAATGCTCTACCATCCCATTAAGCACAAGGGTGGTCCTGTAATGCTCGAGCTTGGAAGGGTGAGTGCGACAAGGAAGAGATAATTTAAATGAGTGGAATTGTTGCAAAAAAATACACGTGGTAAGATGCATGAAAACAAGAAGGGTGTGTCTCAAAGATCAGTGAGATAAACTCTTTCCTTTGGTAGCTTTATGAAATAGAGAGCAGCCATACAAATAAGTGTTGAATTAAATTCGTATATTTACTTTAGAATAATTTCTTGCATTGTGGAGTTGGGAACTCTTGTGAATAAGATAGTTGCTAAATGCCAACAACTATAACATGTATGTTTTTCTTGATAGTTGTTATATGAATGACTAAAAAATGAAGACATGAGTTAAGTACCTAGACACAAATCACCGAGGACGGTGATATTCTAAGGGGAAAATAATGTAATACCAACTACAACCAAAGAGTATATTGGACAACAAGAAGGACACAGTGCTCAGGAACAAATATGTGGGACAAGTAAAGGTCTAGTGAAGATAGAAGATGTAATGTGGAAGGAATAACCACATTAGGGTTTAAAATTTTGAAGTAAATATAATTTGATGTAATTTTTTTTATTGTACATATGCATAGTGATGTGCATTGAGGACAGAGCAAAAATAAGGGGGAAGGGAATGTAACACCCTAGTTTTGATCCCTGAAAATGTAATGTAAGGTATATATGTGATTCAGGCTATGATCCAAATAGTATGGCCGTGGTCCAAGTAATGTAAATAATGTACATCAAAGTTATTAATAAAAAATACATTGTTGGTTGCGAGATGAGGGGGAATAAAATGATGAGGGGCTATGATTCCATGAGAGAGGAATGAGAGGGGGATAAAGGTACCGAAAGGGGCCAAAACCAGAGAATAATATATTTTATTATAACCCAAAGTGCCTTGCCTTAACTTATGTAAAAGGCATATCAACCTTGGAATGTATTCTAAGGTGGTTAAGTGGAGTTATTTGAGTGCCAAGTGGCAAGTTCAAAGCATGCATACTTATTCCTTGTTTTTGGGAAGGTGAGGATCATTCATTCTTTCATTCTCATCATCATTGGAGTATGGTGTAGAGCTATAAGGGAGATAGATCTACGCATATAATTGAAGGTTAAAATTGCTTGCATATAATTATGTTGTGAAATTTCCCATCGAGAGTCCCTATAGATCCCAACATTGATATTTCCTGGCTAGTTTGTGTTGGAGCCAAGGAAAGAGTTGCGATAGCCCGAGGGACTACAATGTAGAGAAGGGGATCCCATTCGACAAAACATGGTGTTCCCACATATGATGAACACATTAAGCAACTGCTTACACAACTAGATCAAAGATCATAACACCAATGATTTGACGTGGTTAAAATCCTGGAAGAGGGAAACAGTCCACGACCCTAGCCAACATGGCCACTTGAGGAAACATATTAATCCAAAATAAAAATATTTTACAAGAGAGTTTCTCACAATCGATCATCAAAAAATGACCCTACATGTTCTTTAAATAGAGGTTATGGACCAATTGGGTGTTAAGCCACATATCGATATAGTTGTTAAAACCGAGGAGAATATGAGCCGTCATATCACTCTATGTCTAGAACATATCACAATCGTCATATTACATAACTACAAATGCATACTAAATAAACACTCTTTTACCTAAAGACACATTAGACCAAGTTGAGACTTTTTGAAAATGTATGCAACTTGATTTTCTGTAGGGAAAAAGATCCCTTCATGAACTTGATCATGAATGAGATTTCTAATGAAGTGTAATTGTAGCTCAATGTGTTTGCTGCACTAATGTTGAATTGGATCTTTGACAAGCTTGATTGCACTCTGATTGTCACACCAAAGTGTGGTAAGATGTTGCTACTAGATTCCAAACTCTGAAAGGATCTATAAACTAATGTAGATATTCCACTAGAATAATTCGTCACAAAAAATCTTCTATTATTCTAATTTTTTTTATTATGCAGGTTTATTTTCTTTAGATCTCAGATTTATAATCACTAGCTTAATGCTCAAATTAATGAAGTAATTGAAATGAAAAAATTAAAGACTAAGCAAAATAACACACCATCCACGCAAATAAACACAAGATGTATCATGGGAAACCCAATATGGGATAAAACCCAACTAGAAGATGAGGCCTATGCTCTGCTCTCTTTTCTCTAGTAATGAAATGTAAGTACAAAGAAAGAGGGGAAGTCACTATGGATTTTCCTATCACTCTGTGGCCTGAATGGATACTACAGACTCTTCCTCCTACCTATGTTATGCTCTCAAGCCACACTGCTTGGATTCTCTGCTCAATTATGGGACAAGTACAATACAAAATAATGGAACTCTTTCTCCTCCTAGCAGCCTGGTATTTAACATAGCCCGTTAGTATTTTAGAGTTAAGATTTTGACTTCCTCAACCCTTAAATTAGTGATAAGGTATTGGACCTTCTACACACTTCTTGAAAGCACACACATGGCTATCCCCACATGTGTGAGTAGTGGGGGATAATGTGGCATTCACTCGTACTATGGTGGTAAACTAGGTAGGTCAACTTCCGAGAGGCATAACTTTCGCATACAATATTCGATTGAGGTGATTCTTGCATTGATGGAAAGGTCCTTGTGTGTATAATATGTTTTCTTGGTCCTAAAAATGTTTTTAACCAAAAAATGTGTCATTTGATGCCTCAAACTGGCCATGGAATATTTTAGAAGGTTTCCAACCCTAATTTTCCAAATTGGAACCTGCCGCGAAAATGACCCTACAAGTTAATTCCTCCAATTTTTTCCACCTAGAAAGTGCAAAGATAGATGAAAAATTGTATGATTATCCAATACGGAGCATACCTCACCATTTAGAGAGGATTTTGGTCCCCAAAATATTTACTAAATGAGGTGAGGAAGTTTTTCCTCTACCTTCTCCCTAGAGTGCCATTTTTCTTTGCTTGTATGTTTCTCTTTCAACCCAATATTCCAAAGGTCATGTTGCCCCTATCTTGTCATTATGGAATTCTTCTGCATAAATGTGTCTTCTGTCAAATATTTCTGAGCATCTGGTGCTAAGTCCTCTATGGTAGGTAGGACTTGCTCTTCCTCCTAATCCAACATGGAATGCTCATAAAGTTTCAAATTCTCCACATTCACTATGGAGTAAATGTGCATGTATGGGGGTAGACTAAGTCTATAGGAGTTATCTCCCTCCTTATCCAATACCTCAAAATGTCCATACCACAGAGCCTTGATATTATTAATAGGACCCTATTTTCTTTCCTTGTTCATCTGTAATCAAACTCAGTCTCCCACTTTAAATGACTTCTCTGTTATGTGTTGATCATGCTTGGCCTTATACTTTTCCCATGTCTTCTTCAGTTTCTCCTGTACTTGTAAATGAATCTATCTAATATTCTTAATGAATTTGCGTTCTCCTAATACTTATCCTGTGATGTCTTCCCTCACTCCTCCTTTTTGTACACAAATAACATCCAAGGGTGAAGGTGACAAATACCCAAAGCGAGTTTCAAAAGAGGACTTACCAATAGAAGTGCGGACTTCTATGTTATAAGAGTTTTGAATATAGATCACATTTTCATCCTAGGTATTCAAATGCTTCTAATTGTAACTCCTAAAACGTTGCACCACAGTGCCGTTGACAACTTTTGTTTGACCATTTACTTGTGAACATAATGTTGTACATCTCTTCAACTTCATATCCATATTATCCTAAAGTGTAGTCCAAAAGGCACTAATAAATATGGTATCCTTGTCTGAGATGATGCTCCTTAGTATCCCAAAGTGCACCTAGACTTATTCAAAGAACATGCTTGTTGCTTCTAATTGTCCTTTGATGGTATTTTTACAAGGCATAAGAATTCACATCCTGATGAACCTATCAACTATCAAATACAAATGGTCATGTCCCTTCCTAGTTGTTGGTAAACCTCCCAAAAAATCCATGGAAATGCTTTCCCAAGGTCGAGTGGGTATAGGTAATGGATGGTACAAACCTTGCTTTCTATTAATGGGCTTGTTGGTACAAAAAAATATGCATCCTCTAATATACTGAGCTACATCTTCTTGCATTCCGGGCCAATACACATAACTTTGTAATTTAGAAGCCATCTTCCCAACACTAAAATGTCCTGCAACCTTAGATGCGTGCCTCTCTGATAAAATACAACATTTCACCTTTAGGAACACAAATCTTCTCTAGCTTCTTGAGATTATAGCTAGACTTACAATCACCTTCTTCTACATGAATTTGGCTCCATATCTATTGAAACACTTCTTTAAATTACTCATCTTTAGTGTATGCCTCTTTGTATGTATCATGGATAAAATGATCCATGTGCGTAAGATTTCCCAAAGCTGTAATATTGGATGTCGGTGGACTTGAAAACATGTCATCCAACTTATTAGTGCTTCCATTCTTATACTTGATGACTAGATGAATTGTTGCAAAACCCCCATCCACTTGTAATGTCTGGTTTGTTGAAGCTTCCTCTGGGCCTGCAAATGCTACAGTCGCTAGTGATATGTGTGGATAATAATTTCCTTTCCCATTAGATAGTGCTTCCACTTCTTATAAACTTGAACTAGGGCATAGATTTCCTTATCACATGTAGGTGTTGGTGTTTTGATCCGTGCTTGCGCACGTCCATCCTAATGATGGGGATTTTAGACCTAGGGTTCATTCATAGTTGACCAACAAAACCCCCAGAGAATAAACATATCAATACTCGACCAAAGATGAGGAAAGTATCATTCGAGATGTAGAGAGGATCATATAGACCATAAGGTCTTGTGACGAGGATGAAGGATAAACATACAAAAACCCATCGAGGCTGGCATTTATGCAATTCATCTCTGACAAATTATTAGGAATAAGAATTAAAAAAATACACACACATGTTCAACTCATGCATGATAAACACAAAATAGATCAAAACTGTCCTATATTTATTACTAGATCCATTCCATCACAACAGGGGTATACATTGCACATAATAGATATATATGACATCCATAAAACTTCATATCTTATATATATAAATCATTAGAATCACAATACATTGCGTAATGCGCCTTTGCTCAAAACTTAGACATACAACAAACACATAAGCATATTCAAAAGAAATACAATATTACAACAGGCTCNGAGCTCTATACTAAAGACTCAATGAATCTCTTATCAGATATCTAGCTAACCCCATTTATGATATCACTACTTACTTTTATAGCTTTCTCTGCTCGATAGCTCTTATCTCTTTCCGTTACACTACACTCGCTTGACTGACAAAACTACCTCGCATGCTTATGGCACCTGCTTATAGTCCACATAGCCTCCATGAATTATGGAAATCTTAACCACCCTACCAGCTCATCTTTTGTCAGCTCAATGATATCTTGTGATGCTGGCAGTAATTAGCTGAAAGGATTTTCCAATGATTTTTTTATTGATTCTAGCGTGCGTCTTCTTGAATTCTGGTGTGCTTCAAAAATGGGACCAACACATGATCAATAATCTTTCAGGCATGTTGCACACTGTCAAAAATTGGCATGGAACACATTCTTTGTCATTATTCACGCATTTCCTTAGGCATGCATAAAACTATAGAATGAGCACACACAACTTTGTTTGTGCATGCGTGCAAAACTTAACCCAAAACTTTGGGTGCCAATAGGCCCCCACCACTATTACTTGGCTTGTCCTCGAGCCAAATTCTTCATGGAATTACTTCTACAATGGACGACACAGTTATTTTTAATTCCTCCACAAAGTACTTATATTGGTGCCTGAGCTCATTTAAATGGCCCTGAAGATCCTTTGTAAGCTGAATATCTTCCTCGAATTCCATATATGTGACCTGAGAAGATGTCAGGTTTGTGTTGTTGAGTTGGTCGATGAGAGGCTCAACAACGAATTGTATGTCAGAGAGCTGAGTGTACCATCCCAAGGCTTTATCCGCCATTTAAGTGATAAAATATTGCATATCCCGCTACTCAATTGAGGCTATAGTGATCTCCTTCATTCTTGTGTCAATGGAAAGCATCGTAGTGGCACGCTCCTTGGGATTAAAATAACCCATTTCCCATTTTTTTTTCGTGACCTCAGCCTCTACTGTGCAAGCCCTATCATAGAGAGTAGTGAGATCGAGGGGGTTCTGTAAATGATCCCATAGGTTGAAGCTTTGAGTGACCAGAGTGACAAACCCTTGGGCACAATTTTGACCCTCCTCAATGTCTACAACATCTTGAGTGATCTGTCTCTGGAGTGTGGTCTTCTTCGACATAAATTGTCGTAGTTGTGTCCGTAGTTCCAGGTTCTAGGATTGTAGAATATTGATCTTCTCGACAACCACTTTCATTTTCTGTAGGGATAGAGGTTCTGATTGCATCTGTGTATGTTAATAAATTTGGGAATATGCAATGTTCAAAGAAGTGACTACCTCGGTGTGGTGATTGAGAAAAGTCACATACTATCCCTGAGTTTCAGCATGCATAGCTACTTCAACAATGTGTAAGTATTTCCAGGTTTGATGGGCTTGTTCAACCTCCTGACACACACACGATTCCCACTGTAATTGTGATCACGTGGCATCATGAATGGAAATCTCTTGATCATAGATGAGGTGCAACTAGGCCTACTCTTAGGTGATGGATTGATGGTCTTCACTGAGATCATGGACCATGGTAGTGATAAATCTCTAGACATTGAGGTATTGACCATGAGCGTTGCGCCGTTGTTTAGTTAGCCAATGCCTTTTTCTAACACATCTGTATTGACAAATGTCGACATCTGGTTAGAATATTTATTACATGGATGCTTCAACCACTTCCCATTCACAATAAGGTTCTCGATGTGTATCCCACTAATGCGCAGAAATTCCAATGAGAATTGTATCCAATGCGCGATCCCTCAGATGCTCGGGAATGTGTTGTATCCATGCAATAAAATTTTCCACCGGTTCCAATCCATCGTACCGGTATGAGCCAAATTCTTCTCTATGATCCTCTGTAGAGATATGCATGCACCTTCTTGTTGATACTCTACATTGCTTTCTTTTCCACCTCTCCATGGCATCCTCATTATCCGTGTCATAAAAATTGACACTTTTCCATCTTAAATCTCCATTTTTGGTGGGCTTGATGTATTCCTCCCTGTGCCAAGTGATTTTATAGATATTTTCAATGTCTGAGCTCCACACATCCTCATCCATGGGCTCATTATACTAGTCACCTTCATATGGATCTAGTGGCACGACCACACACAGGGTGTTTGTTTCAAATGACATCTGCCTCTTTTTCAAATTTAACACCACATTTTTATCAAAGGCCTAGTTAATTCCTAGAAATGCAAGATATGGATCAAAATCATCCATAATTTTAATGACTTCAAATTCAACCTTTGTTTTGACTCCTATAATCACCTCCACTTGCTCCAAGTGACCTATTGGATATCTCTTGTATTGATTGGCAAGGCAGAGCTAGATGGGAGACTAGAACAACTTGGGTTTATCCATCACCTCCCAATTTTTATTCAAAAACATTTTCACATCGGACCCCAAAACCAACATGATGACATCCATGTCAGAACCACCAAGTTCTGTTGTCATCTTAAATTCTCGGCCAATGAGCTTTTGCTTGCTAAACTGACATACATCTCTTTTGGGTAGCGGAGCTGATATAGCCACCTCTACTCTTTGTTATCTCATGCAAGTAGCTAACATTTGTGTCAACTTACTTGCAACCTCTATATCATTCAACAATCACAAACAAAAGTGCAAGAAAGAGCTTACTTGGTCTTAAGAGTCTTCCCTGCGACACAATGCATGTATGAATTCTATGCGTTGCAATTCCTCCTAGTGTTGTTCTTCTTATGCTTTCTTCTTAGTGAGTCGTAACTCAGTCTACATGTGAGCCTCCTCTATTGAATGTTACTTCATGTACTTGAATTCTTCGTGCATGCGAGCCTCCTCTAATGATCTTTGCATTGTGCGTTGCAATTCCTCACATGCGCAAGCCTCTTCCAACAACCTCTGCATCGTACATTGTATTTCTTCATGGATTCAAGATTCTTCCAAAGACCTTTGTGTCACCCTATACACTTCTTATCAGATCCTATCGTCCTTGAGTGACCTCTGAGTTACGCACTGCAGCTCCTTGTGCGCTCTTTCTTCTTTCAATGGTCCCTACGCATCAAACATAAACTACTTTTGCTAAGAAACATCAAAATTTGGAAGGGGATAAGGTTCCTTCCTTATATTTCCATCTGGATTTTGACATGATCCTTCACCATCCTCGAAGTCTGATCCAGTCTTCTCCCCTCCGTGGGTTACTACTTGAACATCAGCCTCCTCGTTCTTCTTCTTATTCTTGCACGGATCTGCATGCACCATGTTACAATTGGTCTTCTTGTCCTCCCACTTCTTTAGTAAGTTGGGACAATCTTTGGTGACATGTTTGAGACTTTAACAATATTCACAGAGCATGTGCGGTTTGGTACAAAATCGTGAGACATGACCAATTTCATCGCAATTAAAAGATGTGAGGGGTCTACCTCCTCTCCATATCCTTATCTGTGATTTCCCCCATATCCACCTCGGGGACCTCCTTGGTATCTGCCTCATTCTGCACTACCGTGTTCACCACCCTTGTGCTCCTCTTGTACCCGAAACATATCACGGGTATTATATTATATCAATTGGAGAAAGTGACAATTATTGATATCATGCCCGATAGATTTACAAAATTCGTAGAATGGAGTATGGGTCATCGTCTGGTACTTCTGAAAAGTTGGGTAGTGGGGTGGCACATGGCCCCACTATCTGCATATTTCACACCACTCCGTCTGTCCTGATGGAAATGGAATCAGTGTACCCATTGCCATATAATTGGGAAGTACCAAACATTCATCTCTATGCTGGCCTTATGTGCGACAAGTGGTACACTATATGTGATCGCGCATGAATTTTTTCTTGGCCATATCTTACAGTTGCATCATCAAGTTGGCCAACTTCAATTGTACCTACTCCAAACTTGTTGGTATCTCCTCCCCTCCCGTATTAGCCTCCAGGTGCATCACAATTTTGAATGCCTCTGCATGATTCACTACCTTCTATTGGGTGAGCGGGACTCGGATATGGGGAAGTAACCCCACAATGAACCATTCTCTATGTTTCACATCCTATATTTGGAACGCTACCCTATTCAATAAGATATTGAACCACTAGTCATAATCCGAGACAATTTCTCTTTTCTTCTGCTTGATCTCCTTTATCTCAGTGATACACTAGGATTATGACTTAGGTTTCTGGAACTCCTTAAGCATATCTTGCTTAATCTCAGCCAGGGACCTCGCCTGTCTTGTTGGTGCAGTAGACTTATACTTCCTATACCACATCAAGGATCTGTCCCTGGACGTGGTCTCTAGCTATCCAATTTTGGCTTCTTTATCTATGATTCTCTTCACAAACCAGATTGCTTCACATGTAAACCAATGTTGCTCTGCATCATCCTTACCCATTTCATGGAACACGGGTAGCCTAAGGGTACTATCTTGATTTTACATCTTCAAACTTGAGCTACTTCCTCTTCTCTGAGTGGTAGGGTTTGAAATTTCCACACCATTATTGCTTGGGGTAAACTATTGCTAAGTTCACCCTAGACTATTACCAATTCGTCTCCCCCACCACTAGGGGAGCCTCCATCTTCCTCTTCTTCAGACGCACCAACACATTGCACTCTACCTTCCTATCCTAACCGTGCACCACAAATGTGCACTCTGTCTTTTGGGCTAACTTGCACACTAAAAATCTACGCTCTGCTTTTCGGTTTGATCATTGCAATACCACTTTAAATGATATGTTCCTCTCTGAATAACACACTACTGCTCCAGGCACCATCTTCTCTTCTTATCAGTGCACCAATTCTCTACACTTCATCTTCGTCTAAGGTTGTGGCACTACACAACAACCAAGGGGGGAAGACTTCGTCACATAGGCCCTTACTACTATCACTATTGGTATCCCTACCAGACACCGTATCCTCTATGCCACATCTATTTGTGGGCCTATTCTTGTCTGTGCTCCACTCTGACACCACATACTCTTCCGCACTACCACCTAGTGTAATTTATTTTCTCTTCATCTTGGACCCGACCCCCTGTTGTGCTCCCCTGATTAATTCTTTTATACCTCTCTGTTCTGCTCTCCTTCTTATATCCACTCTTCTTTCATACCTCTTGGCTCTTTTTATCCTCTGTTCCTCTGGGTCCATACCATTCCTCACCTCATCTTAACAATTTTTGGATCCTCCTTAATGGACCCATTCTCTCTCATAATTTCCCCCATCTTTGCAAAATCCCCCCCTCATCCTTGTGCTAGGGGATTTTACTTAGCCATTCGATCATACTCCATGCACATTATCCCCTTCTCCACGAACAAATTTTTTATCCACAATGGAATTTCTTCTAGCATCTTCTTCCTCGGTCCTTCCCCAAAATTTATTTCAACCTCGTTGAAAGAATCGATGTACTCTACTGCAAATTCAATAATGTATCCCTCTTTTATATGAGAAAACCAAAATTCAATAGCACGAGTCCATTTTTTATCCAACACTTTCAATCTTTCAAGCTTGGCATGATCCTAAACAACTGGTTCTAAATGCCACACAATATAATTGGTAGTATCTTATTTTTTTAGCCACTCATTCAACAGATAAGGGAATTCAACAAAGAACAACTCATGCATATCAGTGTAAAGATACCTATCTTTCCAATGTTTTACATTGACTCTTAGTCCCTAGGTTTCCCGCAAGGAAAACTCATGTTCTTTTACAGACAACTAATCTTGAATTTTCTCCTTATATAGATTCCACCTCATTTCATGCCTTCATTATTCCCTAATATAATTTCAGGTCTTGACAACGAAACCATTTTTTGGCATTTTGATCCACACTTGCGAGCATCCATCCTAATGCTGGGGATTTTATACCCAGGGTTCGTTCAGAGTTGACCAAAAAAACCCCCAAAGCATCGACATATCAATCCTTAACCAAGGCCGAGGAAGCTCTCACTCGAGATGCAAAGATCATCACATAGATCATAAGGTATTGTGACGAGGATGAAGGATAAACATACAAAAACCCATTGAGGATGGCATTTATGAAACTCATCTATGACAAATTATTAGGATTAAGAATTAAAACAATACACACACATGTTAAACTCATACATGATAAACACAAAATAGATCAGAACTATCACATCTTTATTACTAGATCCATTCCATCACAATGTGGGGATACATTGGGTAGACCAAATATATATGAGAGCCATAGAACTTCATATCTTCTTTATATAAATCCTTAGAATTACAACACATTGTGCAATGTGTCTTTTCTCAAAACTCAGACATACAATAGACACAAAATCATATTCAAAAGCAATACAATATTACAACAGTCTCAGAGTGAGATTGATACTAAGGACTCAACGAATCTCTTCTCAGATAGCTAGCTAGTCCCATTTCTGATATCACAACTTCCTTTTATAGGTTTCTCTACTCAAGAGATCTTATCTCTTTTCGTTCTACTCCACTGGATCGACTAACAAAACTACCTCGCACGCCTATGGCACTTTCCCAAATTCCATGTAGCCTCCTAGAATCTGGAAAATCTTAACTGCCCTTCCAACTCATCTTTTTTTGTCTCCACGATCCCTTGTGTTGTTGACAATAATCATTCAATAGGATTTCCCAATGATTTTTTCTTGATTTTGGTGTGTGTCTTCTTGAATTCAGGTGCGCTTCAAAACTGATATCAACACATGATCTATAATCTTTTAGGCCTATTGTGCAGTGCCAAAACTTGGTCTAGCGCACATTATTTTTCTTTCTTCACACATTTCCTTAGGTGTGTGCAAAACTATGGAATGAGTGTGCACAACTTCGTTTGTGTACACATGCAAAACTGAACCTAAAACATTGGGTACCAACAATAGGTAATTCAAAACTCCCCCATGAAACATCTTAGAATGATAACATACTGGCTTGCCTCCTTGCATCAAAACTACTCCCATAACATAGCCACTTTCATATGTCTCCACTTCGAAGGGCTTCTACAAGTTAGGAAATGTAAGAAACCGTGCTTGACTGATATTTCATTTCATCTTGTTGAAATCTTTTTGCTAATACTTTCCTCACCATAAATTCTTACCACTTGATGTTATGGTGTGGAGTGGTGAAGCTACTGCTAAAAAGGATGATATGAAATTCTATAGGTAATGTGATTCCTCAACAAAGCTCCTAAATTCAATGACATTAGTAGTAATTGGCCATTTTATGATGGCCTTGATATTTCCAGGATCTATCTTGGGTCCCATCCATTGATCACATACCCCAAATACATTAACGATTGTTGAGAAAACTCACATTTCTTAGGGTTAGTGAACAACTGTTGCATTTTTAGAATCTCTAACACCTACATGAAATGTGAGATATAATCCTCCTAGTTATATCTATAAACCAATATATCATCCAAATACTATTGATTAAGGTTGGTTGTCATTGATCTCAACCCTTGAAGAAAGCCCCATAGCATAGAGGTTTGGGTAATGAACCCAAGTTTGTTTGATGTAAAGATGACTCATTATTGTCTTGTCATGGTTGATAAGAAGTAAATATGGATGAACTCCAAAGTGGTCCCCTTATGGTGAAAGCCCTCACCGGAAGATGCTTTGCGGAGTGAGAGAACCCATGCTTAATTGTGGAATAATGAGATGAAGGATAGTGAATTTGTCAGTGAAAATATCCTATATGCATATTTCTTGTCACGCCATTTCCAGTGGTATGTTGAACGCCACATAACTCCTCACGGTTAGAGAGTTATGACCATGTGAAGTTGGAGAACCCAGGTTTNCCTCCCCAAACACGTTCGCCAACCTTGCCTCCCTACTAATTATGTATATATGTGTGTATAATTGATATAATTTTTTTTTACTTAAGATTGATATTTCATTGAAATATTCTATGAATCAAAACAATGGACATGATGCAAAACCAATTTTTTGGTAAAGCAACATTACATATATCACAACATGAGAACAATATCATTCACTTGTATTTACCGATAATTTATCTCCATAGATAGGCCAACCTTTATCTCTATTTGCATTGAAGAAATTATTTCAAGTCTAGTATACTTCTCTTTTTGTAACTTGTATATGTTGAAGGGTGTCCGCACTTTTTTCATTTCTCCTTCAACACATGATCAAACTGTATTCTTTCATCCTTGAAGAAGACCTCGAATCACAATTTTTTTATTTATTCATTCTCTTTTTGGTCTTACATGTGCAAACAAACTCCTCTGATGTTGGTGTCACCCACTAGGAACAAGTCTACTCCAAGATTCTCCTCAACCCAAGATTGTTCTCACAATGACAACGATGCAAGAACATGCATTCAAGAAATGACTACATCATGCACACCATATAATATTCAAGACATATGTTTGGTAAGGTTAACCAACCACATTCTATTCTTTGTCCATGAGTATGTATACAATCAAAGGGATGGTTTGAGTGGATTTACTGTTGATTAAGGTTGGTTGTCATTGATGTCAACCCTTAAAGAAAGCCCCGTAGCACAATGGTTTGGGTAATGGACCCAAGATTGTTTGATGTAAATATGACTCATTATTTTTTTTTCATGGTTGATAAGAAGTAAATATGGATGAAATCCAAAGTGGTCCCCTTATGGTGAAAGCCCTCACAGGAAGATGCTTTGCGGAGTAAGAGAACCCATGCTTAATTGTGGAATAATGAGATGAACGACAGTGAATTTGTCAGGGAAACTATCCTATATGGATAATGATTTTCATTCCATTTCCGGTGGTATGTAGAACGCCACATAACTCCTCACGGTTAGAGAGTTATGACCATGTGAAGTTGGAGAACCCAGGTTTGGGTAATGGAACCAAGTTTGTTTGATGGATAACAGTATAATTTTTTCTATATTTGAAGGTAATACTATTCTATATATATAGTACATGTCATTCCATTTCTGGTGGTATGTGGAATGTCACATAACTCCTCACAGTTTGAGAGTTATGGCCTTACGAAGTTGGAGGACCCTCATATGTCATCTATAAGCCCCAAAAGGTCAAAGTAGTCAAAGTGGTTTAAGAGTTTTTAAAAGGTAAATAATAAAGTAAAGTGATGAGTGTATTGTAATTCAAAGTGAATACAAAACAAATTATTTCAATAATAAATTTAATGGAGAAATTAGAGGTGGGTTAACCCTAAAATAAGGAAAGTGGGCCAAGTGACCTAGAAGATGTTTTTAAGGAAGCTACTTGGAGAGTATAAATAAGAGGCAAGGCTCTCTCATTTTAA